>JABUQX010101457.1:0-20000 GCA_015478945.1 Trachelipus rathkii
TTTCCATTCCATTCCCCCCCCCCCCCCCCCCCCCCCCCTTATTCCCTCTCCTCTCCTCTCTTTCTCTCTCCTCTTTCTTTTGTGATGCACCAGATCTCCGGCTCCGGCTCCGGCTTGGCGAGGAGTTCGACGCTTTAAAGATTTCTCGGCTCCGGCCCGAGACCACCAGTCTCCCGGCTTTCTCCGGCCCGGAGGAATAATATTAAGGAACGACAGAGAAACGAAATAGTTATCGAATTCATTGAAAGTAATAATGGGACATTTAATGGAAATAAATTTATTTATGTAAATTTAAAATAAATGTATTTTGTCTTTAGTGATATTAAGTCAAACTAATAACTAATATTATAACTAAAATATATAATAATATGAATGGGCCTATATGACGCCATTTACTAAATTGACCAATTATTTTTTTGATAAACTACTTAAAGGGTTTGATGTCCAAAATGACTACCCCTAACATAAAATACACTTTTGATAAATCTAACTTTAAAAAAAATAAAATACAGAAATAGGTAAATAAATTGGTAAAAGAACTTTTAAAACTACATGCCATATCTGACCAAAAAAAGATAAAATTTATGACACATAATATTTAATCTTTAAGTATTAAGAACTTTTAGGTTTTAACCTTTCAAACACAAGCATTTTGAAACTTCTGCACATATATATATATATATATATATATATATATGCTCTCTTATATATATACTTTCATATATATATATATATATATATATATATATATACTCATATGCCTATATATATATATATATATATATATTACATAAGTGATGTTCCAGCTGTTATCGATACTGTGTAGAGGTATCACAATAGAATTTTTTTGAAATTTAAGTATGTTATTTAAACACAAAGTAAAAGCGAAAAGGAAAGTTAGTAGCTTATGCATGCTTGTTAACCATTCTCTAATGTTGCAAAATCAAATGTTCTTCGAGCCTGATGAAAAGAAACAGGAGCTGATCAGCTAGTGTTGGAGAGAGACGATTCCCTGATCAGCTATAAATATTTCCTGCTTGGCTGAACATTCTCTTCAAGCTAAATACACTTGAAGGTGGAGCAGAAAGATATTTCCTAGCTAATTCGGGTAGATGCAATCAGGATAAAGAGCTTTCTTTCTTTCCACCATAACAGTGGATCAGCATCGATTTTCGTTCCACAAGTGGTGCTGCAAAATATTATCCACAGTAGTTTGAATAGTAATTCCATGTTGTTTTCTCTCACTGCTGCTTCTCCGTTTGCATTTTAACTTTTTCTTCTTTGATCAGTTCCACTTTGTTTGATTGTATCTGAATATTCTTAATTCTTCTGACGATTTTCTTGTAGCATATCATCAAAGCACTTCAGAAATTGAATGTGTTCCTTTATCAATATCTGCCGTTTTATTTTCAGGTTCTTCATGTGAATCTGTATAGGACTGATCATTTGATCATCATTTTGTTCATCAGAATCTGAACTTAATGTAATATTTTTCTTTAGCTTTTATAAAGTTTCACTTCTTCTTTGAGCATAAATTTTATTTTATTCTGATCCAATAATATCAAGGGAGCTAATTTGTATTGTATTTAGAGCTGTTGCAAGTACATAAAGTTTGTTCTTTAATAGTGATACCAAAACGGACTTCTGTAACCAAATTTAGAAGTTCACATCTTTCATAGTTTTTTACGCTATTCTTCCAAGTTTTTTGCTAAATATTTTTTTGCAAAACTAAATGGGTATTACAAAGATAATCTACATTATGTGCTGTTTAGTTAATTCCTTTAGGCTGTTTTGGCAATCTAATTATATTCTCCATTGGCTTCCAGTGATTGCATTTAAGATATCTAGATTGTTTTCGAATTTGAAGAATATATAACAATTGCAATTTTTTGTCTATGATCCTTTGCAGCATATAATATGATGATGAATTCCATCTTATTTCCACATCTTGGATAAGCTTAGTGTATTGGCAAATTCTGAGATTTTGAATTTCTGTGGTGATCTACTAAAATGACCTACAATTTTCCTACATAAAGTAATTAAATCTTTAGTTGATTTTTGAGAAAATAAAGCATCATGTATTACTAGCTGTAAGGAATAAACATTTATAACAACTGTCGCTCTCATACCTTTTGTAATGTTAGGTGCATTATCTGTCGATACTAACATGAATATTTCTTTTCTTAAATCCTAGCTCTTAAGTATTTCCTCTCTTTTTAGACATATTTTCTGCTGAGTGAGAAACACAAAATCCACTGATTTGTTGTTCCTCTTATTTTGAAAATCTTTATCAATCAAATGCCCTGACATACTTATAAAGCAACTTTCATTTGTTGTCCTATAGACTAAGTCAAATATCTGATGTTAATGATATTGCTTGAATTTCTTGCAGCGGAAGTGTTATTTTGTTCTTTACCCTTTTTTATATTGTTTGGATAATCTCTTCTGAAAAGTACCTCCTTGAAATTATATTGTGGACATAAGTGATTTATTAATCTCTTAAGAAAATGGCAGATTGATACTGTAATCATTACTCCCCAAATTTTGAAATAAGATTTCTGTGCTTTTCTATCGTGTCATCCCCAATCTTTGTTTATCAGTTATTTCAAACAGTATAGACTGAAAAAATCTTTTTTTAATAGAGGTAGAAGTTGATGATGGACATGGATTCAGCGTAATGATATCATGTTTTCTTTTCAACCACTTTTCCTCTTGAAGATTCAGATCTTTCTTTTATCTTCAAATATGTGGTTTTAAGTGTTTCTTTTCAAGATAATCCAGTAAAGGTTTTGTTAATGTTTTGAACCTTTCTTTGGGTTTCCTCTTTCGATAGTGAAGCCATTCCCAATTAGCACAAGTAGTTAACACCTCGGGTTTAAAAGCCCTTCTTCAAGGAGCCTTAACTTCTCTGGGTAGTTACTACTTAGGATTCATTATAGGAGAACATGGTGGTTGCTTGTTGGAATTCCTTCGCTTATATATATATATATATATATACTTTTATATATATATATATATATATATATATATATATAACACCACTATACTCTGAAAACATGCTAAACCCGATTTTCATTCTCGGCCCGGAGACTCGACCTCGGCGAGTAAAATTTCATTCTTCGACCTCGACAAGAACCCCTTTCTCGGTGCATCCTTTCATATATATATATATATATATATATATATATATATTCCATCCATCCTGCCTTCCTCTCTCTCCTCTCTCAGTTTTTCCTCTTCAGGAGGGGCAGTTCAGATTCACTCTAAATAAATTAAAATTCATTCTCAACCACCAGGTAATTACAGTTCATTTAGTTTCCTTCATTCTCAGTTTTGTTGGCGCAAAAATGTTAAAAGATGGGTGCAAAATTTCCTTCAAGCCGGAAGCTTAGCTTTGAAAATCGCAGGTTTTACTGCTGAACATAAAATGAAAAATTGTGGATCGATTTTAATTTATTTTTGGTGGATACTTCTGATGACGAAAGCTGGCTGGCAGTAATTGCAGATCCAAAGCAGACGACGCCGGTGGCGGCAGGGCCTAACGGGTCGATTCAGCGTAAAGTGGTGGAGTGGCTCGGTTCGATATTTTCGTATTGCTGCATTGACCAATGACGACGCTTCGCCGACTAATTTAATCGCAATAAAAAGTTGCCATAAAGTAAATTTTAAAAATGAAATTTTTAATAAAAAACGGGACAAAGAGGTATCAAAATTTTTTGGTGGGAGAGGGTGAATCGGACAATATGACTGCATTATTTTATTTTATATTGTGGGTGTTCTTTTTTTATGCTGTCACGGGATTTTTGTGCGATAAGTAAGCAGCGGCTAAGTAAAGGAATGAAAATATAAGTGGAGACTATCGTAAAGGCAGATTTAAACGAATGGTCGAGTCACCTCAATGATGATCCTTACCTCCGGGTCAGGGCATTTCCGGAAGTTATTCAAACTTTAATAAACTTTATTATTAAAAATTACATTATTATTTTTTGTGTGCTTATGCCCACGACTATAGGGCCGTGATTGCAAAAAAAAAGGGTACGAAAGAGATTGTATTAGGGGAAAGTGGGGAGACAGTTATACCTAAAGTGGTCCCGACGCACCGCGCCCGACGCTATATATATAAATAAATATAAAGAAGTGCTGGTAACATAGGTATATATATATATATATATATACTGCTACTCTTTCTTGCTATACTTTTAAGTTTGAACTTTAATTTAAGTTTAAATTTAGATTTAATGGTATCTTGTATACTCATATTTTGAAATATTTGACGGCTTTGGCAAAAATACTGTTATGGGTAATGGCTACCAACATGAATACTTACAAGGCTGCCATTATATTTTGTTAGAGACGGGCTATAGGTTATCTAAAGTGATGCAACGTTTTGTTATCAGGGCATTATTAATTCCGGTCCGGGCGGAAAAAAGATCCGGCCCGGAACCCCGGAACCCGGAAAAATGTCGAATTCCGACGGTACGGACCGGGTCGATTTTACCTCTAGAACAAATATTAAGAATTTTAGATAATAGAAACACGATAAAATAACAACTCGCTTGGAACATGACCAGGCACTGGAGAGGCACTTCGAGAAATGGCATAGCAAAAAGCTCAGGTACACGCTGCCATAGGTTCACACACTTTCCTGGAAGGATCAGAGAAAAAAAAATTGAGACCAGAGCGTTTGAAAGGATCAAAGAAATTTTACAAAATTTCAAAACCACATGAAGAATGATCCATGGACCAGTTATGGCGCGCGAACCTGTTTTCCTTGCGTATGATTGTGGAATGAGATTTGACTGGATAAGTGGAGTGACAGAACGAGGAACGGCATTTTAAATCTACTTCTATCCTGTTTCTTTTTATTTTTTAGTTCAAGCTGCATACTACCTTTCTTCCTATTTCTATCTTGAGGGATTTGTTTCCCAAGTTCGTCCTTTCAAGTTTGGTGAGTGCCATTTTCATGGATAGGGCTAGAACATGACTTAATCTGTATATCTTTTTTCTTTTTTTAGGGTTTATACTTTTTGAGGTATTTCTTTTTTTGAGGTTTCGAAGTGATTTTGGATTTTGTGCAGTTGAAGGTATATTTATTAGTTATTTATAAAATGACTTCAAACAAAAACTAACTTTAACAACTAGTGGTTGGACGTCAAAGCTAGACCCACAATTTATCGAATTGGTTGGGTGGGACCTGATGAGTTCCAAAGGCATACTGTAAAAGTATATAAAAGAACTTTGATCTATCTAACATCCCGGATGCCAAACCATAGTTTCATTTCAGGAGGAAGAACCCCATTTTGAATTTAATCAAGAAAAAAAATTTGTGGGACCAACCATTATTGAAGAAACTTTAGTTCGTGTTCTAATAGCTGCAAATATTTAATTGAAAAGTTTATTATTATACACTGAAAATTATACCATTCCATCAACTTCTAATCATACTCAACCGATTGTAACCAAAATCTGATTGGATCTAATTTATAATTTTCATCCCAATAGAGAGACAAAGAGCAAAGATTTGATTTAAACATAGAGGCATTGTACACAATAGCGAATCACAGATTAAAATTTGCTGAGAAAAGCAAAAGCACAATACACTCTACTTTTCAGTGAAGCTCTCTATCCTTGAATTAAAATTAAAAATATTTTTGGATGGTGATTGTCCTTCTAAGAGACTTGGTGAGTTTTTTTCTTTTAATGTACCTGGGAATCAATGTTATGCGGAACTGAAATTATTAAATTCAGGACTGATATTTTTTAAGCATGGAAACAGGACAGTAGAAGGACGGTTTTCCATAAATAAAGCAATTTTAGTATGGGGGAATCTGAAAGAGCATGAGTCATGATTTCTCAAAGAACAGTGCACAATGCTATAAGATCTCATAGAAAGTATTCAGCAGGGACACATAACAATGGCGACAAGGCTGTATAGGAGATGAAGAATATCTCAAAAGATTAGAAACAAAACCAAAAAGAAAAGAGAATAAAAAAGGTTGAAAAAAAAAAATTTGTCCAGATCAATAATTTGGAGAACGAAAAGTGTTACCGCTAAGGCTTTGATGAAGTAGGCAGCTACTCAAAATCAAAGAATTCAGATGTTTGAGAAAGAAAAGTTAACCTAAATCTCCCCATTTAGAACTTTTGTGATCAAAGTGGACGTTATTCACCAAGGCTATTAATGTAAGTTTTTAATTTTTTTTTTTTTTTGTATAAATAAAACTGTTATCTTTTGGAAAAATAAAAAAGGAGTGCATTGGATGGCTATGGGGAAGGTACAGGCTGATTACTAAAAAAAAATATTTTTTAATTCATCCATATGATGAAGACAATTTCTAAAGTAAATGTATGAACTGAGTAAATAGGCTGCAATAATGATTTATAGATATTTTAGATAGCAAAAAAATAATAAACCGCGCTGGTCCGGAAAATTTCTTGAGGATTTGGTCAGGGAATTCAAAATTTCAGTGTGAACCCTGCATAGAAATAAAATGTGACGTGATAGAGCAAAACTAAGATCATTTTCGTGATCAGCGGGAAAAATACATATAGAAATTTTAAAATTTTTAGAACCACCGCAAAAAAAAAAATTTCTACCCCTAGCCGTGTTATCACACTTATGAAAATCTATACCACAAATCTCACCAATCAAATTTTAGACATACTCTACACTACTATCGTTTACATCACTTTCTCTTGAAACTTCGCTTTTCCTTTCCACTGTTTCCATTCCTCCATTCCACCCTTTCTTTCACTGTCCACCATTTTCTAATCTCAAGATCCATCCACATCCTTCCATCTACCATTCATTCCACCATTCTCCTTCCTTCTTTCCTTCTATTTTCCTTTTGTCCTCTACCATCCTCCGGTCCACCTCTTCTCTCCAGTTCTTTTCTCCACTCCTTGAGTTTTTAATGGCTGATAAGGCTCGATCTACAAATATTACATTCACTTCCTCTTTATCTCTTACATTCAACATTTGACCGTTAAACCCTCCACCTCCTGGACCCATCTCTTTGTTCCTTGACAACCCTCTCAAATGTTTATCAACGCTTCTCTAAATGTACAAAAAAACCATTCCACCTTACCACAATATGCCAACACAATTTGTCATTGATTTTCATTTACACCCTCTAAGGGGCGTACACACTTCATCATATCTTCACCCAACACCACTTTTCCAACTCACCCAACACCACTTTTCCAACTATCTTACACTTTTGTTCTATAACCTCATATCTATTTTCATACTCACGCATATTCATTATTCTTCCTTTTAATATAAAAGAAAACTCACACAATTTATCATACCTATCCCTTTGCTTCTCTTTAGCATACTTTTCATCCAGCTTGTTCAAAATCACTTCTATACCTTCTTTCTTTCCTGGTGCCTTCCAGTCTAACATCCACACACATTCATATGCCCTTGCACCCAAACTCATCAAAATTTCACCTGCACAAACCACAACTTTACCTTACTCTTCCACATCTCATATTCTTCCACATTTACATCACCCTTAAATTCAGGACATACTCTCCTTTCTACTACAACTTCCACTTTCTCATCCTTTTACTACCACTACCTTCACCATCCTCACCCCCATCTTACTACATAACTTAGAACTTCACTCAAACAAGAAATAACTTACACTAAGCACTCAGAGCCTGTCAAACTACGCTCTGCTACCACTTAAAATTAACCTGTAGCAGCAGAAACGTAAAAAACAAACAAAACAAACAAATGACTTACGTGTTGTTTCTTGTTGATTCGTATGACATAAATGAAAATAAAAGCTTTCTTTCCTATTTAAGTACCAAGAACTGTACTTGTTTACAAACAAAAATATTTACATTTATTTGCCTAAACACGATTACTAACTAGGTCACTATGCAATTTACTCAATACCTAATAAGCTAGCCCTAAGGTGCACACCAGTAGCTAAACACAAACAGATGGTATACAAGAGTACTTTGTTACACTTAAGTGGCCACATTTACTAATTTACTTGAGTCTTTTAGCAGGACCAGTTACCATTACAGTGTACATTACAAATGCACTTCTAAATTACATTTACTAGGGGAATAAGAAAACAATATATATATATATATATATATATTATTATATTTACATATATTTTTATGTATTAGTATATAGTAAATATAGTATATATATATATATATATATATATATATATATATATATATATATATATATATATATATATATTATAATATAATATATATATATATTTATATATATATTATATATATATAATATTATATATATATAAAATGCACAATGATAATGAATGCCTTATACACTGAAACACTGGTGTGTTTCAACAGCTGACTTGGTAAGCCAGGTCACTAAGTAAAAAGACTTTCGCACCGATCCTACTCATCTAATTTGTTACAATTAATCGTCATCCTTCCACCTGGAATGCTGAAACTGTTTAGACCGAAAACCAATTGTTCACTAATATTTAGAGCAGAATGTGCTCCTGGAAAATGTTTCACCCTTAATACTGCACTTTGGCACTCAAAATCTTTACTCAACCATTGTGCTGTTAGGCTTATGAATGGAGTGTTAGCTGTAGTAGATGTCCAAATATCTGTTGTTAGAGATATTTGGTTTGCTGATAGCAGATTATTTTTCAATTCACTTAATATATTACCATATATATCAGGAACAACAACATCAGAAAAATATCTTCTGCTTGGGATAGAGTAATTTAAACAAGCCTTTTTCATAAGCCTTTTAAAACCATAATTTTCAACAGCTGAATATGACTATGTCTGTAGCAAGCATCTCTCCTATTAATTTGTGAATTTCTTTAGATCTGTGGTCATTAATATCTCATAATTTCTCTATAGTTTCAAATAAAGTTGGCTGATGTTGTTTCAAGTTTTTGATTTTGTGGCTTGAACCAGCTTCGTTGTTGCAGTCTAATTTTCTTTTCTCTGATTTAGATTTCTTTAGTTCTTGTTCTTTGTATTCTTCATTATGTTTAGTCTTCAGGTGGTTTAACATTGCTGTTGTTTGATGTTTTAAGGATTTGCCACCTCTTGAAACCCTGACCTCACATAAGTTACATATAGAAAATGCCCTTTCATTTTCGCAGGTTTAAAAAATTGACAAACTAGGCTCCTCGATATCTTAAATTTAATATTTCAATTAGCTATCTTGTTCCACACATCCTCTACTTTCTAATGCACCTTGTTTTCTTTGCACCAATCAGTCCTTCAGTCACTTGACTTATCTCTTTCAACCAAAATACCAGCATACTATATTTTATTTTTTTTTTTTTTTTTTTTTTTACTTTATTTGCATCTCACGGTCAAAGCCCTATTCAATGTTGATGCGATAAAAGTTAAAACGAATACACCTAACGCAAATTACGGAGATAGCACAGACGCGGCTTTAAAGTGAGGGGAGATTAAATGAGTAGGAAACACAGAAGATTGAAGAGATTCCATCAGAACAGGAGGTGGCTAGGAAAGAAGGAGGCACCGCAGCGCACTAGTCTGGAGTTGCCAATATTCAACACCAAACTCATGTGCCGACACAGGCACCCCTTGTGCTACGAGGGCTTTAAAGTGGTGGCACGCGAGTGGAAAGTTCCCTCGCGCACTTGCCGCTGCGGTAACTATAGAAAAAGAGATAAAGCACCACATCGCACGCAAAGATAGAGGGTCAAGTGAACTAGAAAGAACAGACAGTTTATAAGTCTTTTTGCCTTTGACTCGACCTTATCCAGCCGGGTGAAACTTGAGCCCCCCAGATATGAGAGCAGTACTCCATACAAGGGCGGATGAGACCCTTGTATAACTGGAGTAACTGTGAAGAGGAAAAAAAGTCTTGCAGTCTAAACAGAACTCCCAGTTTCTTTGAGGCCGCCCTAGCAAGCCATTGTGATGTGAGGGTTTCCAAGACATTTTTTTGTTTTTGTTAAGGCCAGAGGATGTTATATTGTCAACAGGAGAGACCGAGTGAACCGTTGAAAAAGAGATAGGAAAGTTAAGAAGGTGGTCTTAGAGAGGGAGATTGTAGAAGTTTGAGTTTTTTAAAGAATTAAATTCACAAGGTTGAGAACGAGCCCACCGGAATTTCTATCCAGATGCAGCGAGAAATAGAATTCGGAAAGGATTAAGACGAGAGGCAATTCTAGAAGTAAAAGAAGGAGCAGAGTTGAAATGAGTTGAAGAATGAAGGGTCGAGTCATCGGCATATGAGTGGATAGAGTTAGATGTGCAGACGAGAAGATCATTAATGAAAAGCAAGAATAAAGTAGGAGATAAGACAGAACCCTGAGGAACACCACTATTGACAGAAAAAGAAGAAGAAGTCGCCCCATCAACAACAGCCGATATTGAGCGATTTGAAAGAAAGCTAGACTAAGTAAGCAAAGAGAAGAAGGAAACCAAAGGAGGGGAGTTGGGAGAGCAGTGACGCATGCCATAGCCGGTCAATGCTTTGATATGCTTAGCGCCACAACAAAAGATTCCTGTAATTCTAAGGTGGAAAACCATAAATCGTTAGATAGGAAAGGATACACACCAGTAGACCTTGAACACGAAAAGCCGTACTGGCGATCGGAAAAGAAGGGAATGAGATTCCAGAATATCTAAGAAATGAGAGTTGAGAAGGGTTTTCAAAGATCTTAGATAGAAATAGAATACAAGGGCAATAGTTTAGAAGGGATCAGAGCGGCTTCCTTTTTTCGGAATAGGTTGGACATATGCGTGCTTCCAACACTGAGGGAAAGTGCTAGTATTGAGGCATAGAGAATATAGTTGAACGAGAGGAGGGGCCAGCACGGAAGCACACTCCCTCAAAACTCGGGGAGGAATGCCATCCGGGCCACCCGCCTTCCTAACGTTCATATTATATATATATATATATATATATATATATATATATTTATATATATATATATATATATATATATATATATATATATATATATATATATATATATATATATATATATATATATTATATATATATATATATATAATATGTTTTATTATAGGCTATATATATATATATTTATATATATATATATATATATATAATTATATATATATATATATATAATTGTCAGAATTTTTCAATGTTATTTTATGAAACAAACCAAGGCTATTTAATAAAATGAGTGGAATATTATGCTTGAAGTGGAATAATCATACAAACACATTTATTCAGAATTTAGATATTCTTCGAACAAAGGTTAGTAATGTCTCTTGAAAAAAAAAAATATATATTAATCCTTTAAATTTTTCACATTATAATTAATAATAATTTATTATTTTAGGAATTGTATTGTGATGTAACGCTTACATGTTGTGGAAAGTTTTATCCTGTTCATAGATTTGTCCTTACAACATGTAGCGAGTTCTTCCAAGATATTTTTTCAAGAACTCATTGTAAGCATCCATTCATTGTGCTTAATGAAATTAATCATTTGGCATTAGATGCCTTGCTCCAGTATATGTACAAAGGTGAAGTTAATGTACTGCAAGAAAATTTACCTGGTCTAATTAGAGCTGCTGAAGCGTTGAAGATAAAAGGTTTTGCTGTTCCGGATGACGAAAGTGAAGAGAAGAGGTTAGCAAGCGAAAGGACTAGCCATCAAGCCAGTCCATCATATATTGGAGGAAATAATAACAAATCGCCAATTCTTGGTTCACCTCTTGATGATCCAGAAAACCTTGACAAAGATACGGATCTAGATAACCTTCAAAAATCACCCCAGTCAAATTTTGATAATTTAGATGATGATAATCTTAATAACGATGAATCTTTTGATGCTCAGGATGAAAAAGTAGAAAAAGAAAATGATGAAGGAATCAGTAAAAAAGAAAATGAGGTAAAATGCTTTTACATTTAATTAAGTCATAAATGAGACTATATGAAAATCATATATATATATATATATAAAAAAAATATATATATATATATATTATATATATATATATATATATATATATATATATATATATATATATATATATATATAATATATATTATTTTATACATAATTATATATCTATATATATATATAAAATAAAAGTTACGTCACGAGTCTATCAAATTTCTTTCTTTTTCTCTTCTTCCTTTCTTTAATTAGATGTCATAATTTTTTTTGTTTGTCAATTTTTACTTCTTTATTGATTTACTTATTATTCTTTGTTCTTTATTATGTAATAATATATTATATTTCTTATCTTCTTTATCCTTCTTGTTTTCTTTTTTCCCTTTTTATTTTTGTTTCTATACAACATATATATATATATATTATATTATAATAATATATATATATATATATATATATATATATATATATATATATATATATTATATATATATATATATATATATATATTATGTTTAAATATAGGGTATGTGTTGGATGAGAAGGGAACGGATGATGCAGAGTGTAGGTGGAAAGTTGTGAATGGAGGAAGGTGGCTGGGTGCAATTAAATCGTTGGGTGAATGTAAGGGACTAAGTCATGAAGCTCTAGGGTGATTTTCTGTCTGTGACGAGCTTCACTAATTAGGTATAAAGGGGGCGGTAAAGGTGGGCTTTCTTTTCGACTTTGTCATGTTCTCCTACTGCTTTCCTTTTCCGATGCTTGTACGCACCTTACACCCAATCTTGGTGCAAAGAGGAAGGTGAAGAAGTGAGAAAAGAAAAAAAACGATTTATATATATATATATATATATAATTTATTATTATATATATATATATATATTATATATTATATTATATATATATTATAATATTATATATATATTATATATATATATCAATAAAGAGTATTCATAAGTATACCAGAGTTGGTGTACGGTAGAGATGGTATCGAAGTGAAAGTATGATTTGTTTTGTGTTGGTGAAGAAGGAGTGTTGAGTATGTTGTTGGATGTTAAATCAGTGGGGGTTTAGGATGGGATTATCGGATCATTATGTTGTTCTATGTAAAATTAAGTTCAGTGGGGCTTGGATGGAGAGGAAGGGTGATAAGAAAGGAAGTAGGTAAATTAAGAGTGAGAAGTTTAAGTGAGCGCAAGAGAATAAGGATAAGTATGGGTAAGAGCGCTCGCTAGTAAATCGGGTGAATGTGACAAAGTTGATACTGAACAAATTGGGGGCTAAAATAAGAAAGGCAATGTTAGTAGTGAAAGGAGTGTGTGAATGTGCTAAAGTAGATAAGAAGTTAACAGAGAATGTGGAATGAAGAGGTGATGAAAGCGGTTAAAAGGTAAAAAGAAGCGTGGGTTGAATGTACTAAAAGCAATGATATGGAGATTCAAAAGAAAGATGCTGGAATTATATAAGGAGGAAAAAAGAATACTAAAAGGTGTATACGTAGGAGAAAACAAGAGTAAATGAACAGTTTGGAAGGAGGATGAATGAGGACTACGAAGGAAATAGATTTTCTGGAAGGAAGCGCGAAGGTTAAGAATGAGATAAGGGAATCTTGCTTTAGAATATGATAGGGATGGTGGTTTTTGTAACTGATAGAAATGGATGTGAGGGGAGTGTGGAAAGAACACTTTGAAAATCTGGAACAATATTAACAGTAATGATGAGGTGTTAGTGAATGTGTGTGGTTTTTGATGGTGCAAGAAGGAATAGTATTTTTGGGGATGAGGTTATTAGTAAGGAGGAGGTAATGGGTAGGGTGAAGAAAGTTGAAGATGGTAAATCTGCAGTATAGATGAATTACTAGTGAAATGATCAAGCGGAGGCGAGATGGTGATTGATTTGGATTTGGAAAGTTGTGTAATAAAGCGTTTCATGGAGGGTATAGTTCCAAGGGGATTGGAGAGAGCGGTAATAGTACCCTTGTAAGGGTAAAGGAGAAAAGGGAACTGTAGAAATTATAGGGGAATTAAGTTTATTGAGTGTTGTAGGGAAGATAATATGTGGTGATTTGGTCGAAAGAGTGCGTCGGAGTGACTGAGGGACTGATTGTGAAGAACAAGGGTGCGTTTTAGGAGTGGTAGAGGATGTGTTTGGATCCCATCTTTACATTGAAACAAATAATTGAGAAAATGAGGGAGAAGAAAGAATAAATTATATTTAGGTTTTTATGGATTTACAACAGGCGTATGATAGAGTTAATAGGGAAGCCTTATGGCAGGTATTAGTGATATATGGTATATATATATATATATATATATATATATAAAAGTATGTATGACGATAGTGAAGCGTGTGTAAGAATAAATGGTGTCAATGGTGATTGGTTAGGATTAATAGCGGAGTGGACAGGGTTGTGTTATGTCTCCTTGGTATTCAATTTGTCTATGGATGGGGTTATGAAAGAATTCCAGTGGGGATGGCCGGAAATGGTGTTAGAATGATGGAGAATGGAGAGGAGTGGAGGTTGCCCTACTATTGTAGCGGATGAATTTGGTTTCAGTGTGGCGGAGTCTGACAGAGAGTTTGACGAGGATTGGTGGAGAGATTTTGCAGGGTATGTAAAAGAAGGGGTTTGAAAGTGAAGTAGATAAGGTAAGGTTATGGTTGTGAGTGAGGACAGGTCCTCAGTGTGAAGTTATGTTAGATGATGAGCAGCTGGAGCAAGTGTCTGAGTTTAAATATTTAGGGTCATGTGGTTGGAAGAAATGGGAACGGATGATGCAGAGTGTAGTAGGAAAGTTGTGGAATGGCAGGAAGGTGGCTGGTGCAATTAAATCGTTGGTGAATGTAAAGGACTAAGTCTTGAGTGCGCTAGAGTTTAACTGAGGGTATGTTTGTTACCTGTGTTATTGTTGGTTAGTGAGACTATGGTTGGAATAAGAAAGTATAGATCTAAAGGTTCAATTGGTTCAGATGGACAATCTTAGGGGCATGCTAGTGTGAAAAGAATTAATAAAGTGAGGAATGAACGTATTAGACAGTTGTGTGGTGTGAAGAAAGGGGTAAATGAGAGAATAAATGAAAGTGTGTTGAGATGGTTTGGTCATGTGGAAAGGATGAATGAAAGTCGGTTGGTTAGCGGATGTATATGGAGAGTGTGTTGGACGACCGGCTGGGAGACAGCGAGAGAAAGTGGATTGAGTCGGTGAACGAATGTTCTGAAGGAGAGAAATGTGAGTTGGCAGAGGCGAGAATAAAGGTGGCATGATAGGAAGAGAATGGCGGGGTTTTGTATGGGGGCATGGTTTGTGGCCACCTGGGCCAGGGGATGAACTTTACTCTGACGATTTACCATAGTGAGGGTCCGTCGCGGTCCCATGGATGCTCTAGGGTGGATTTTCTGTCTGTGACGAGCTCTCACTAATTAATGGTACAGAGGGGGCGGTAAGGCTGGGCTTTCTTTTCGACGTTTGTCATGTTCTCCACTTAACTTGCTTTTCTTTTTCCGAGCTTGTACAGCCACGCTTACCCACTCTTGGGGCAACGAGAAGGTGAAGAAAGAAAGAAAGAAAGTATATATTATAATATATACGTATATTCACATCTTTGAATATACAGGAAACATATTACTTATATTATATATATGTATATATATATATATAATATATATATATATATAATATATATTTCTTTATTCTTTTTATAACTTAATGTTTTAACTTTCTTAACACTATATATCTTTAAATATTAATTACAAAATTATCTAAAATTATTTTATATACTATCTTTCTGAAAAAGATATGAAATAACTAATAAATTTATCATTCTTCCACCTCTTTCCTTCAAATTTGTTTTAACATCACACATTTGAAGTTCTTATTTGATTAGTTTTAATTTTCTTTTCATCTTTTATTCTTCTAGAAATTACATTTTTCATTTTCGTATTATGTATTTCTTTGGTAAAAATATCAGCAAATTGATCATTACTGTTCGCTCATTCTATTTTGTTTATTTCTTGATTATTTATATATTCTCTTATCGCTGATATTATAATTCTCATACTTTTAATTTTTGATTGTCTTTCCGACATTAGTGTATCTACAAGTGTCTTACTATCTGTTCTTAGAATTATAGGTATCTTTTTGTTAGTAATTTCTTCCCACATTTTTTGTATATATATAATGATTGTTCTATACCTTCAAGTAAGGTATTTGCTTCTGCTTGTATGACTGAATGATTAATTAACTTTCTTCGATTTGTTTGATTTCCACATTATAGGTATCAGTTTTCCTTTTTTATCTACAGCAAAAATTATACATCCCAGTTGGGTTTTATCTCCTTCTCTATTAGCAAATGATGAATCACAGTATGTTATTAAATTCTCAATTTTCTCATTATTTATTTGTATGATATTTAATTCATTTCTGTATTTTTTTTGTTAATCTAAGAAGTTCTTTATAATCTTTGATACTCAGTTCTTTTTCTCCCTTGCGTATTTTACTAACTATATAAGATAAATCTGGTCTTGTATTTCTTGCCATCCAATTTAATTTTCCTATTAATTGTTGGTATTCTTTTACTTCTTTTTTATCAAGTTTTCTATTTTCTTTTGTTTTTATTTCATTAATTTTAACCTCCTTTTGATCCATTATTATACTATGTTCATCTTGACATAATTGAACTCCTAAATATTTAAATGATCCTGAACTATTTTCTCCTATTTCAAAAATGTTCTTCAATTTATTTAATTTAGAGTTTTCAAATTTCTTACTTCCTATCCATAAAATATCATCTACATGTGTACATAATAATCCTTCTAAATTATTTGAATCATTCATTATAAATAATGTTGGTTCCATTTTACTTTGTTTTAGACCTATTTTAATTAAATTTTTTTTCAATGATAAATACCACATCATAGCAGCATCCTGTAATCCATATACTGTTTTATTTAATCTCCAAAGTTTACCATCATTAAATTCTAGTGGTGGTCTTAGATATACTTTTCTTGTTATTTTTTCTCCTTGTAAGTAAGCTGTTGAAATATCCATAGCATTTATTTTCCATTTCTTTTCCTGAGCTATGGATAATATCATTGTCATTGCTTCAGATGAAACAGTTGGTGCATCTATTTTTTCTTTCACTGTTTCTTCATATCCTTTAGCTACTAATCTAGCTTTATATTTTTTCTCGTTATTTTGCAATATTTTTTCATTAATTACCCATCTGACATTAAATGGTTTTTCACCTTTATCTTTTACTTCTTCAAAACATTATTCTTCTTTCCAATTTTTATATCTAATTAATTTTGGCTTTGTTTTAACTTCTTCATTAGATGGTTATAAATAACTTTTGATTTTCCTCTTTTTTTTCATATTCAACTCTCTATTTCATCTTCTCTCACTTGCCATCTAATGACTCTTCCTCTTTATTTTCTTCATTTTCAATTATATCCAATTCATATATTTTTTCAAATTCATTCAAGTCTATATCATATATTCTATCTGTATTTAAATTGCGTATGTTATAACCTCTATTATACTTTTTACTTGTTGCTTTGCCAGCTCAACTAATGACATAACAATTTAATATATCTTCATTATGTTTTAATTTCATTTCATAGTATTTACCAATTTTCACAGTTTTTTGGATCAATTTCTTCATATTCATCACTTACTGTCATTTCTTCTTCATCTTCACTTTGACTTTCTTTTTCATTATCAGTTTCATTATCTATAATTTTTTACCATATTATTTCATCTATATTATTCCCATTCTCATTTGAGTGATCTATCATGTTTTCATTTCCTTCTTCTTCACATTCATCTTCTTCATCTTCACTTTTGCTGTTATTTTCTTTTATTCTGTTTCTTTGAATTCTTATTGAGTGTACTTTTGATACAGCTCTTAAAGTACCTCCATGTTTTACTATGATGGTTTTTCCATCTATACACATTACATAAAAGTCCTCTCCATTCTTTATCATTTTTCTTTTATAAAAAACTTCTTCACCTATATTTATATTTTTTGAAATATGTTCTCTTATTTGACTTCTTAATGCACTTTTTATTTTCTCTGAGCTTTCATTCTCTATATGTATTTTTCAATCATGGTCTATTGTCTCTAATAATTCTTTAATCATATCATCTGTATCTCTCTTTTCACTTATTATTAAGTTATCACAATCTATTATGTTTGGTATTCCTACATTTCTTCCGAAAACAAGTTGGTTAGGGGCATATCCCAAGCAATTTGTTAGTTCATTTTTAGCAAAAATTGCCCACGCCATACTATTTTTTCTGTCATGTCCTTCCTGTTTTAACTTGTATAATAATCTTTAAGTAATTCCCTACTAAACCTTTTTTCACATATAACCATTACTCCTTGGCTTTCTGCTGCTGTACTCATTAACTTGATATTCATTTTTGTAGTAAATGTTTCCATATCTTTATTTTGAAATTCTCTTCCTGCATCAGACATAATGCCATTAGGACTTCCAAAATATATACCTAATTCATTTTTCAATTAACCCTTCTATAATTTCTTTACTTGTTTTATTTTTTAACCATACTGCTTGTGTGTATCTTGTTGCATGATCTATTATCACTAAAAAAAGTTTCTCAAATTCACCAACATCCAATTGAATTATTTCATTAAATTTACTTGCTATGGCAAACCTACCACTGGTCTTTATGGAGTTTTTTTTTAATATTTTTTATATATTTCACATTCTCTCACAATTTGCTCTAATTCTTTTCTTACATTATTCCCAAAATCTTTTTCAATTACTTGTTTTTCATTAGCATTCTTTATTGTTTTAAATTTTTCTATTCCACAATGTGTAAATTGTCTATGTAGTTTTTTCAGTTTTTCTTTTCTATCCTGTTCTTTTATCCAATTTTCTTTAAATTGATTAGTCCAACATGTTTCCTTTCGTTTTTTATTCAATAATATGCAGGAATGTCCTTCATTATCAAATGTTTTCACTTTCATTAGGTTCAAATCACAAATGTCAATAGTTCCATCTTCATTATTAATCTTTAATTTCATTCTTTTCATAGCTGATTTACCAAGTAATTAATAATGGTATGTCACCCTCTATTACATTGATTTTTAAATCAAAACTCTTTCCTTTGGTTACACAAGGCAATAATATTTCTTTTAATATTTTATACTCTGTTTTTCCAAAGACAAAACTACCATCTTTAAACTTTTGTGTGTCTTTAATATATTGTAATTCTTCATCGGTTAATCCACTAATCATTTTCGTTAATTCTAATTCTTCTATTACTGTCTCTATGCTTCCTGTATCTATAATAGCTATTACATCTTCTTGATATTTAATTTCTTTATTTTCATTATATTCTTCATTATTATTGTAAAATATTCTGTTCATTTTTCTTTCTACTATTATTCTTTCTTCTTTTTCTGTATTAATAATGGATGTCATTTTTTTTTATATTGTTTTTCATTATTCTTTCCTTTTCTAATCTCTTCTTTATTTTTTTCCCTCTATCTGCTTTATTTTCTTTTACAATTTTCATTTAAGTGTCCTTCTTTTTTTTTTACATTTCCAACACATTACAATATTTTTCATTCCAATAGCAATCTTCGGTTTTATGGTTATTACATTTACTTAAATTAAATTTTCCTTCTCTCCAGTAGCATTCTTCATTTTATAATTATTGTATTTACATATGGTAAAAAATTTATCATTATACCAATTTTCTTTTTTAGTTTTTTCTTTTTCTACTATTTCAACTACTGATTCCATCATATTTACTATTGATTCTTTAGTTATAAAAATATTTGTTTTTAATATCCTTCAATTTATTTTATAATTAATTTTCTTTCAATGTCCTTCATATTTTGAGTTACTGATCAACTGGTATGAATGTACTTTTTCACTTATTTTAATATCAAGTTTTTCACAATCTCTTTTTGCCTTATCATATCTTGATACATATTCTCTAAAGGATTCTCCTTTCCTTTGTTGCATATTTAGTAGTGTTTGTACTTTAAGATAACTTTCTTGTTCTTTATTTCTACACTATCTTTCTTTTAATGTGTTTATAATTTTTTCTACTCCATCTTCTGTCCATAATTCTTTTTCATTTAAAGATATAA
>JABUQX010101457.1:25000-34662 GCA_015478945.1 Trachelipus rathkii
ATTTCTCCACTAAAAATTGGCTTTAATTTTATAGAAACGCCTCCTTCCACTGTCGCACTTTCCATGCGAAAATATCAGTCCTAATTTAATAATTTGCCACATTTCCGCATAACATTGATTCTCAGGTGCTATAGAAGAAAAAAAACTCATCAAGTCTCTTAGAAGGCCATCACCATCCAAAAATATTTTTGAATTTAATTCAAGGTAGAAAATGATTCTTCACTGCAAAGTAGAGTATAGTGCTTTTTTTTCTCAGCAACAGAATCTGTGATTCAGTTATTGTGTACAATGCCTCTAGCAATAAATCAAATCTTTTGTTTCCCTGTTCTGGCTGATGAAAACTATACCTGGATCCAATGATTGAGAGCAATTGGACAGGCTTGTACTTCAGAGGATATCTTTCTAATATCTTTCTGTCATTTTGATTTTGCAGTCTGGCATTCAAGTTTGTCATGTAAATCTAATGCAAACAGCTTAGTTGTTTGGGTTGTAGCAGGCATTTTACTGGACTTAAGAAATCTTTTCATAATATTAAGTACGAGCATTGTAAATCTGTGAACAGAAATGAACCAAGGGTTCAGTTCTGACGCCACACCTGGTCGTTAAAGTTTTAAGTTTTTTTTTTTTGCTTTTGAAAGTTATTTATTAAAAAATTATAAATACCTTTCAACTGCACAAAATCAAAATCCTTCGTCAGACTCCAAACCAAAAAACAACACACACCTCAAAAGTATATCCTAAGAAAAAGATATAACACACATTAAGTTTCATAAGTTTTCATACAGTCTAAAACACATCCATATAACAATCACCTTCAATTCGAAGGATGAACTTGGAACAACTTTTACGGACAGACTAGGAAGAATTAGTAGGTAAATAATGGAACAAAAAAATAGAAAGAACCAGGATAGAAGTAGATTTATTGGAATGTCATTCCTGCGGCCCACATTACCTTTTCATTCACTTATCAAATACATTTCTCATTCCACAATTATACAGTAAGGAAAAAAAATCTATCAAAAATATGTAACTGGTCCATGGATCATTCTTCATATGTTTGGAAATTTTAAAATTTCCGACTTTTTTTGAATTTCCTGGAATTTCCCTGACTTTCACCATATTTTAAAACGTTTCCCTGACTTTTTCCCTTGACCAAATTTTTTTTTCCCTGACTTTTCGCTGACTTTCCAGAAAGTGTGAACCCTGTATATATTATATTATATATATATATATTTATAATTATTATATATATAGTATATTATATTATATATATATATATATATATATTATATATAATAATATATTATATATATATATATTATATATATATATATTATATTATACTATTATTATTATTAGCAAATTAAAAAATTACATTATTAAAGGAATACAATATCATGTAACATGAATAAAATCGAAAACAAGAGGTTTAAGAAACAAATATTAATATATTTATGTACAATAATAAGAACAAAGCATAATAAGTAATCAACAAAGAAGATAAGTAAAAAATTGACAAACAAAAAAAATGATCGACATGTATTTAAAGAAAGGAAAAAAAAGAGTAAAAGAAATAAATTTCAAAGGTAAAACTTTCTATTGTACCTCTAATTCGTTTGTTTCGGCATTTTCAATTTTCTTGTGTACTAAACAAAATAAAATGTCAAAAGAGGAAGAAAAACAACAGAGATTTTATCAATAACAATGGATAAATTGACTAACATGATTAAGGATTAGTAGGTAGTTAAAGAAAAAAGAGACCAAACATCACCATCAAGAAAATGAATTGACAACATACGTCTTGTTTACGCCGTAACTTCAGAAGCATTTTGACGACTTTTTTTATTCAAGTTAAAAGTATTTAGAGAAGTATCTCCGGAAAATGAAAAAAAAATAGCACAAATAATAGGAGGTTTAGCAGGTGAACCACTAGAAGTAATTATATCTTTAAATGAAAAAGAATTATGGACAGAAGATGGAGTAGAAAAATTATAAATACATTAAAAGAAAGATATGGTAGAAATAAAGAACAAGAAAGTTATCTTTAAAGTACCAACACTCTAAATTATGGCAACAAAGAAAGGAGAAATCTTTTAGAGAATATGTATCAAGATATGATAAAAGGCAAAAAGAGATTGTGAAAAACTTGATATTAAAATAAGTGAAAAAGTACATTCATACCAGTTGATCAGTAACTCAAAATATGAAGGACATTGAAAGAAAATTAATTATAAATAAGATTGAAGGAATTAAAACAAATATTTTTATAACTAAAGAATCAATAGTAAATATGATGGGGAATCAGTAGGAAAAATAAGTAGAAAAAGAGAAACTAAAAAAGAAAATTGGTATAATGATAATAAATTTTGTACCATATGTAAATACAATAACCATAAAACTGAAGAATGCTACTGGAGAGAAGGAAAATTTAATTTAAATAAATGTAATATTTATAAACGTAATAACCATAAAACCGAAGATTGCTATTGGAATGAAAAATATTGTAATGTGTGTTGGAAATGTAAAAAAAAAAGAAGGACACTTAATGAAAAATTGTAAAGAAAATAAGCAGATAGAGGAAAAAAATAATAAATCTATATATTTTATACAAAGAAATAATGAAAAACAATATAAAAAAAAATGGCAACCTATTATTTAATACAGTGGCAAAGAAGAAAGCATAATAGTAGAAAGAAAAATAACAGAATATTTTTACAATAATAATGAAGAATATAATGAAAATAAAGAAATTAAATATCAAGAAGATGTAATAGCTATTATAGATACAGGAAGCATAGAGACAGTAATAGAAGAATTAGAATTAACGAAAATGATTAGTGGATTAACCGATGAAGAATTACAATATATTAAAGACACACAAAAGTTTAAAGATGGTAGTTTTGTCTTTGGAAAATAAGAGTATAAAATATTAAAAGAAATATTATTGCCTTGTTTACTCGAGGGAAAGAGTTTTGATTTTAAAAACAATGTAATAGAGGGTGACATACCATTATTACTTGGTAAATCAGGTATGAAAAGAATGAAATTAAAAGATAAATTATGAAGATGGAACTATTGACATTTGTGGATTTGAACCTAAATGAAAGTGAAAACATTTTTGATAAATGAGGAACCCTGGCATATTATTGACTAAAAAACGAAGGGAAACATGTTGGACTATATCAATTTAAATGAAAAATTGATAAAAAGAACAAGGAATAGAAAGAAAAAACTGAAAAAACTGTACATAGACAATTTGCACTATTGGTGGAATTAGAAAAATTAAACACAATAAGAATGCAATGAAAAACAAAGTTAATTGAAAAAGATTTTGGGGAATAATGTAAAGAAAGAATTAGAGCAATGTGTGAGAGAATGTGAAATATATAAAAATATTAAAAAAAAAACTCCATAAAGACCAGTGGTAGGTTTGCCATTAGCAAGTATTTAATGAAATAATTCAATTGAATGTTGGTGAATTTGAGAAACTTTTTTTTTTTAGTGATAATAGATTATGCAACAAGATATACACAGGCAGTATGGTTAAAAAAATTTAACAAGTTAAAAGCAAATTATAGAAGGGTTTAATTGAAAATGAATTAGGTATATATTTTGGAAGTCCTTAATGGCATTATGTCTGATGCAGGAAGAGATTTCAAATTAAAGAATATGGAAACTTTACTAGCAAAAATGAATATCAAGTTTAATGAGTTAACAGGCAGCAGAAGCCAATGGAGTAAAATGGTTTATGTTGAAAAGGTAGTAGGATACTTTTAAAGAAATTATTATACAAGTTAAAAACAGGAAGGACATGACAGAAAAAATAAAAGTATGGCGTGGCAATTTTTTGACTAAAAATGAACTAAAAATTGCTTGGGATATGCCCCTAACGCAACTGTTTTTCGGAAGAAATGTAGGAATACCAAACATAATAGATTGTGATAACTATAATAGGTTTATGAGTGATACACATTTTTTGTAAAAAAATATTGAAAAGGTTAAAAAAGAAAAACTTTAAAAATTTTTTAAGAAAAAAGACAATCGACCATGATTGACAACAAATATAGAGAATGAAAGCTCAGAAAAAATTAAAAAGTGCATTAAGAAGTCAAATAAGAGAACATATTTCAAAAAATATAAATATAGGTGAAGAAGTTTTTTATAAAAGAAATATTGATAAAGAATGGAGAGGACTTTTATGTAATGTGTATAGATGGAAAAACCATCATAGTAAAACATGGAGGTACTTTAAGAGCAGTATCAAAAGTACCTAACACTCAACAAGAATGAAAATAACAACGAACGTGAAAATAAAAAAGATGAATGTGAAGAAGGAAATGAAAACATGATAGATCACTCAAATGAGAATGGGAATAATATAGATGAAATAATATGGTAAAAAATTATAGATAATACTACTGATAATGAAAAAGAAAGTCAAAGTGAAGATGAAGAAGAAATGACAGTAAGTGATGAATATGAAGAAATTGATCCAAAAAACTGTGAAAATTGGTAAATACTATGAAATGAAATTAAAACATAATGAAGATATATTAAATTGTTATGTCATTAGTAGAGCTGGCAAAGCAACAAGTAAAAAGTATAATAGAGGTTATAACATACGCAATTTAAATACAGATAGAATATATGATATAGACTTGAATGAATTTGAAAAAATATATGAATGTAGGAATAAAGGTAAAAAATAAAGACAGGGTAGAAGTTGTCAAGTAGGAGATAGATGAAATAGAGAGTGAATATGAAAATGAAGAGGTAAATCAAAGTTATTATAACCATTCTAATGAAGAAGTTAAACAAGCCAAAATAATAGATATAGAAAATTGGAAGAAGAATAATGTTTTTGAAGAAGTAAAAGATAAAGGTGAAAAACCATTTAATGTCAGATGGGTAATTAATGAAAAAATATTGCAAAATAACGAGAAAAAATATAAAGCTAGATTAGTAGCTAAAGGATATGAAGAAACAGTGAAAGAAAAAATAGATGCACCAACTGTTTCATCTGAAGCAATGACAATGATATTATCCATAGCTCAGGAAAAGAAATGGAAAATAAATGCTATGGATATTTCAACAGCTTACTTACAAGGAGAAAAAATAACAAGAAAAGTATATCTAAGACCACCACTAGAATTTAATGATGGTAAACTTTGGAGATTAAATAAAACAGTATATGGATTACAGGATGCTGCTATGATGTGGTATTTATCATTGAAAAAAAATTTAATTAAAATAGGTCTAAAACAAAGTAAAATGGAACCAACATTATTTATAAATGATTCAAATAATTTAGAAGGATTATTTATGTAACACATGTAGATGAATTTTATGGATAGGAGTAAGAATTTGAAAACTCTAATTAAATAACATTGAAGAACATTTTGAAATAGGAGAAAATAGTTCAGGATCATTTAAATATTTATGGTAGTATCAATTATGTCAAGATGATCATAGTATAATAATGGATCAAAAGGAGGTTAAAATTAATGAAATAAAAACAAAAAAATAGAAAACTTGATAAAACAAGAAGTAAAAGAGTACCACAATTAATATGAAAATGGAATTGAATTGCAAGAAATACAAGACCAGCTCTATCTTATATAGTTAGTAAAATAAGCAAGGGAGAAAAAGAACTGAGTATCAAAGATTATAAAGAACTTCACAAGATTACAAAAAAAATACAGAAGTGAATTAAATATCATACAAAATAAATAATGAGAACCTCCACCTTTTGAATAACATCTCTGTTGATGAGTCTATAACATAGAAGTGGAGAAATCTAAACTGGGATGTATAATTTTTGATTGTAGATAAGAAAAAGGAAAACTGATACTATAATGTGGAAATCAACAAATCGAAGAATTAATTAATCATTCAATTCTACAAGAGAGCACATACCTTACTTGAAGGTATAAGATCAATCATTATAAATACAAAAAATGTGGAAAGAAATTACTAAAAAAAGTACATAATAATTCTTAAGAACAGATAGTAAGACACTTGTGATATACTAATGTCGGAAAAGACAATCAAAATTACAAAGTATAGATTAATATTTCAGCGATAAGAGAATTCTATAATAATCCAGCAATAAACAAAATAGAATGAGCGAACAGTAAATGATCAATTTGCTGATATTTTTTACCAAAGAAATACATAATAAGAAAAAATGTAATTTCTAGAAGAATAAAAGATGAAAAGAAAATTTAAAACTACCTCAAATAAGAACTTCAAATGTGTGATGTTAAAACAAATTTGAAGGAAAGAGGTGGAAGAATGATAAATTTATTAGTTATTTTCATATCTTTTTCAGAAAGATAGTATAATAAAATATTTTAGATAATTTTGTAATTAATATTTAAAGATATATAGTGTTAAGAAAGTAAAACATTAAGTTATAAAAAGAATAAAGAAATATATATATATCTATTATATATATCTATACATTTCCTATCTTTATAGATATATATATATATATTTATATGTATATATATATATTATATATATATATATATTATATATATATATCTTTCTTTCTTTCTTTCTTCACCTTCTTCTTTGCCCCCAAGATTGGGGGTTAGGTGCTGTACAAGCATCGGAAAAGAAAAGCAGTAGGAAACCTGACAAACGTCGAAAAGAAGCCCAGCCCTTACCGCCCCTCTGTAACCATTAATTAGTGAGAAGCTCGTCAACAGACAGAAAATCCACCCTAGAGCATCATGGAGCGACGGACCCTCACTATGGTAATCGTCATGTAAGGCTTCATCCCCTGGCCCAGGTGGGCCACAACCATGCCCCCATACAAAACCGCCATTCTTTCTCCTATCATGCACCTTTTATTCTCGCCTCTGCCAAACTCACATTTCTCTCTTCCCGGCATTCGTTCAGCGACTCAATCCACTTTCTCTTCGGTCTCCCAGCGGTCGTTCCCACACACTCTCCACTATACATCCGCTTAAGCAACCGATTTCATTCATCTTTCCACATGACCAACATCTCAACATACTTTCATTTTATTCTCTCATTTACCTTTCTTTCACACCACACCACTCTCTAATACGTTCAATTCCTCACTTTATTAATTCTTTTCACACCTAGCATGCCCCTAAGATTGTCCCATCTGAACACATTGAACTTTAGATCTTTACTTCTTATTACAGACCATAGTCTCACTACATACAATAACACAGGTAAACAACATACCCTCATGTAAAGACCCTAGCGCACTCAAAGACTTAGTCCCTTTACATTCACCAACGATTTTAATTGCACCAGCCACCTCTGCCATTCACAACTTTCTACTACACTCTGCATCATCCGTTCCTTCTCGTCCAACACATACCCTAATATTTAAACTCAGACACTGCTCCAGCTGGCTCATATCTAACATAACTTCACACTGAGAACTGTCCTCACTCACACCATAACCTTCACTCTTATCTACGTTTACTTTCAAACCCTTCTTTTACATACCCTGCCAAATCTCTCACAATCCTCTCAAACTCTCTTCACGACTCGCCACACAGAACCAAATCCTCCGCATACAATAGGTTAGGGGACCACACTTCATCCTTATAGGTAGGGCACCCTCCACGCCTCTCCATTCTCCATCATTCTAACACAATTTCCTGCCATCCCCACCTCGAATTCTTTCATAACGCCATCCATATACACATTGAATAACCAAGGAGCATAACACAACCCTGTCTCACTCCGCTTATTAATCTAAACCAATCACCAATTGACAACCATTTATTCTTACACACGCTTCACTATCGTCATACACTTTTGAATTCCATTCAGAAGCCTACACCAACACTAACTAATATCACTAATACCTGCCATAAGGCTTCCTTATATTAATCTATCATACGCCTGTTGTAAATACATAAAACCTAGAATATTAATTTATTCTTCTTCTCCCTCATTTTCTCAATCATTTGTTTTCATGTAAAAGATTTTGATCCACACATCCTCTACCACTCCTAAAGCACCTTGTTTGTTCTACGTCAATCAGTCCCTCAGTCCCTCGACGCACTCACTCTTTCGACCAAAATCCAGCATATATCTTATATTAACACACTCAATAAACTTATTCCCATATAATTTCTACAGTTCCCTTTTCTCCCTTACCCTTAATACAAGGGTACTATTAACCGCTCTCCTCCAATCCTTGGAACTATACCCTTCCATAAACGCTTTATTACCCAACTTTCACAAATCCAATCATCACCATCTCGCCTCCGCTCTTGATCATTTCACTAGTAATTTCATCTTATACCTGCAGATTTATACCATTCTTCAACTTCTCACCCTCCCATTACCTCCTCCTTACTAATAACCTCATCCCTTAAAATACCTATTCTTCTGCTAGCCATCAAAACGCATCCCAATTCTAACACCTCATCCATTTACTGTTAATATTTGGTGCAGATTTTCAAAGTGTTTCTTTTCCACACTGCCCTCACATCTCATTTCATCAGTTATACAAAAGCACCATAACTATTCATTATTCTAAGCAGATTCCCCTTATTCCATTCTTAACCCTTTCGCGCTTCCTTCCAGAAGAGCTTACTATTTCCTTGTTGTCCCATTCCTCTCTCCTTCAAAACTGTTCCTTTCCCTCTTGTTTTTCTCTAGTATACACCTTTTCAGTATTTCTTTTTTCCTCCTTATATAATTCCATGCTTCTTTCTTTCGAATCTTCATCAATTGCTTTTACATTCATCAGCTTCTTTTTTACCTTTTGACGGCATAATTGATGCCAGGCTTTCATTCCACCATTTCGTGTAACATTTACTTTACTTTTAAGCTACATTCACTCCACTTCCTTTGCACTACTAAAATTGCTTCCTTCAATTGCCCCAGATTTGTTCAGTATCATCTTGTTCACCTTCAACCGATTTACTAGCGAGCGTTCTTACATACTTATCTTATCTCCCTTGTCTCATCTTAACTTCTCACTCTTAAAATTTACCTACTTCCTTTCGTATCACCTTCTCTCCATTCCAAGCCCCCACTAACTTAATTTTACATAGAACAACATATGATCCGATAATCCCATTCCTCTAAACCCCGTTACACTGATTTAACATCCAATTCCACATACTTCAACATTCCTTCTTCACCAACACAAAATCAATCATTAACTTTTTCACTTCGATACCATCTTCTACCTAAACCAACTCTAGTATACTTATGAATACTCTTGTATTGAATATATATATATATATATATATATATTATATAATTATATTATTATATAATATATTATATATATCTATATATCTATATATATTATATATTATATTATATATATTATATATATATATCTTTTCTTTTTCCTTCTTTCACCCTTCCTTTTGGCCCCAAGATTGGGGGTAAGTTGCTGTACAAGCATCGGAAAAGAAGGCAGTAGGAGAACATGACAATACGTCGAAAGAAATGCCCAGTCCTTACCGCACCCCTCCTCGTACCATTAATTAGTGAAGAGCTCGTCACAGACAGAAAATCCACCTAGAGCTTCAAGACTTAGTCTTTACATTCACCAACACGATTTAAATTGCCACCCAGCACTTCCTGCCATTCACGACTTTACCTACTACACTTCTGCATCAGCCCGTTCCCTTCTCATCCACACATAC
>JABUQX010101458.1:5000-10000 GCA_015478945.1 Trachelipus rathkii
ATGCACCTTTCGTCTCACCTCTGGTATACTCACAATCTTCATCTTAAGACATTCCTTTACTGACTCAATCCACTTATTCTTAGGTCTATAGCCCTGCATTGCACACTCACCAATATACATCCGCTTAACAAACTGACTATCATACATCCTTTCCATATTACTAAATCATTTCAATGTTCTCTCGTTTATTCTTCATTTACGAGATCTTCACACATCTCATAATGCGTTATTTCTCCATTTTATTCAATTATTTCACACTAACACGGACCTTAAGATTGTCATTTGAACATTTTTCTACTTAGATTATAACTCTTTTTTCTATCCAAAGTTTCACTAAACAAGATTGAACAAGTTAGCAATATGCACACTCCAAAACCTAGCGCCACAAAGACTTGTTCCTTTACATCCTCCAAGGATTTAACTGAACAGCCACCTCCTACTATTCCACTTTTCCTACTTAAATCTGCATCATGCGTTCCTTTTTATCCAACTTTATCCTAAATATATTAAACTTAGACAACTTGTTCAACCAGGGCTGCGAGCCGGCAAATTTTTTTCGCCTCCGACTCCGTTCGGCTTCATCATTTTAAAATTAACCGGTTCGACTCGGCTCCGCTGCCATCATTTTAAAATTCCGGCTCCGACTCGGCTCGATCCAGATTTTAAAAATTGCTCGGCTCGATCCGGCTCCGGCTCCGGCATTTAAAAATTGTTGGTCCGTCCGGCTCCGGCTCCGACCTCTAGTTATAATTCCTTTTCCATTTACAATTATGTAATCCATTAATTCTCTGTTACAAAAATTTTTATGGCTTGATGAAATTGGAATGTTTGTTAACATCTTTATATAACTTAGAATTAAAATTAGAAAATTTTATAGAAAATAAGATTTTTAAGAAATACAGAAAAAGAATAATTGATTTTCTTCCTAAATTTTAACAATTCCTCTACGAACGATGAACTGCCTGAACATTTACGTATAATAATTTTACTAAAAAGTTTTTTTATTTTTTTTTAAAAAACAGAAAAATTATATTTTAGTTAGTTTCACCTTAAAGTTTATATTTCCTCTTTGAACTATGAGCTGCCTGAACGTATGTAATATAATTTTATTAAAAACATTTTTTATTTAAAAAAAATATTATAATTCACTTTCTTCCTAAATTTTAAAAATATTTTCTTTGAACTGCGCTAGCATATGCACAAAATTTATTCAAAACAATTGTTTCTTAAAATAAAACTTCTTCAATAAATCCTGCTTCAGCGATCTTCGAAGCTCAATTTATTACTTTTTAAATTAAGAAGATCACGTTGTCATTTTTACTGACTAGGAGAGAAGCTGTATTGTGTTGCCGCAATCTTTGAAAAAATTTTATGATAGTGGGAAAATCCTTCTTATTAACTGTAATTTGATTTCAGGTTGAATTTTAATTATTTCACTAATGCTTGTGGAATTCTACAATTGTATATTTTAGAGGAATTTTTAGGTTAACGGGTCTTTTTACTGGAAGATTGTCTTTTTTTCAGTCGCTTTTCTGCATGATCCAATTGGTCAAATTTTACCTCTTCATCTGACAAGTACCACAAGGGAGGATTTCTGAAACTGCTGAACTATCTGAGTCGACAGATTTCTCGATAGTATTATTCATCTTAAGTCCTAGTTTCCAGAAATTCCTAGCTTTATATCAGCATTTCGGTTCTGAGGCAGAAAACTGAAATGTGGACCAACAAGATGACCGACAAAAATATTTTTGTTTTCAGTTAAATTCTGTTCCTTCTTTCTATTGAATTATTCATTTTGATAAAATCCATTCTTCTATAAAAAAAAAAATTCTGCAGTGCAAGATTTATTGATATTTTTTGAGTGGTTTCGATTGGTTCCATTACTATCGAGAGAGAAAGTTTCAGGAGTACTGGCAAGCATCATACTATAATGGTTTTTAGTCTGCAAAAGCTTTCGAGCATAAGACATGTACTTCTCCATCTTATCTCTTGATCTAAGATTGAAACTTTTCCAGCTTAACGCTTTAGAACTTCCATTAATATTGGGATTTCGCGTTGCTTTGGTTGTTTGTTCGCCTTTGTTATAAGATTAACTGCTGATGTATTGCGGAGACACTCACGCGCTGCTAACATAAGTCAATGAACTCAATCATGTGTGAAAGGTTAATGTCATCGGAACATAGTTTATGCATGGTTTTATCAGTTCATTCTGAAAACACTGTTCCATCTTAGATTGAATTTCAATAAATTTTTGTTTCGTTTATCTGCGTGTATGTCTTTATTACTCTTTCTTTTAATTAAATTTTTTCAATCTTCCTGATTCTTGTTTGATGGACTAATCCGTACTAGCTAGATCCTTGCTCTTATCATTCATTTCGAAATTCTTTTAAAACGTAATACAAGTTCTCGGATCATATTAGCTGAAATGTTGCCGATTTGGTATCTTTACTGCAACTGTATTATATAATAGTTGTTTTTTATATCTACGCCCATATCTAATAATTAATAGCAAAATAATTTAGCTTTGCCCCTGTGCAAGCATCCATTTTTAAATGCACAAAGCGTCCCTTTAAGCATTTTTTAAGTTTATTTTTTGCTTAACCGCTTCTTCTAGAACTGTTTTCCGAATATTTTCCCGGTCTAAAGGAACTTCCAGTTTCGAAGTATGTCTCCACATAATGCTTTAAATCCTGCTCTTGCAAAAATCCTAATGAAATTTTCATTTGAATTAGACGACACAGTTTTTAAAATGAAAGAAGTATCCATATTTTTTCTAGTGTGAGTTTCAAAAATAAGGTTCATCCTGAAAGGCCTTTTTCTTCACCTTTCTTTTAAACAATTGCAGCAATGTCTGGATGAAGCTTTTTAAATGTCGCATTAATTTAAAGGATCCAGTAGAAGTATTGTGGCCTCCATAAGTAACTGGTGGTTTGGTAAACTCTTTAAATCATGATCGTACTGACTGTTTCCCATTAACTGTTAACTATTTCATAATTGACAAATGTAAGTACTTTTATCTTCAGAGAATATTCAAGTACATGAGGTGTTTTCGATTTTGGTTTAGTTGACACGATTTTTCTAAGGATAATAAACTTAATTAATTAAAGTTACCTATAGAAGTATAGAACCTTTTTAGTTTTGAACAATAAATAAACAAGCATATTTCTGAAAAAAGAGAATATATATATATATATATATATATATATATATATATATATATATATATATATATATATATATATATTATATATATTATATATTATATATATATATATATATATATATATATATATATATTTATATATATATTATAAATATCCGCTTAATCAGAAAAAACACTTTTAACTCAATGTCCCAAACTATATAAGAATTGGATGGAGGTGATCTCCTCAATTAAGATATATATATATTATATAAATTATATATATATATATATATATATAATATATATATTATATATAATTATATAATAGTATATTATATATATATATCTATATATTATATATTATATAGTATATATATATATATATATTATATAATTATATATATATATATATATATATATATATATTATCTATATATATATATATAACTGTAGAGAGAAAGTGAATAATTTTTCTATAATTATTTGTAACGTGCGGAGACGAAAGTAGAGTTTTTTTCAGTGTATCAACTCTCGGTTCCGGCTCAGGTCCCTCGAAAATTTCGCCTTCCGACTCGGCTTGCTCCAGGCACCAAAGGATTTGCCTTTCCGACTCCGGTCTCGGCTCCAGCCTTCAAAATTTCGCCTCCGGCTCCGGCTCCCACCTAAACTTGCTGCTCACGGCTCCGGCTCCCGCTCCCGGCTCCGGCTCGGTCGGGCTCCGGGCTCCGCAGCCTGGTTCACTGTTCAGCATATAATAACTTCAAACGTGACTCCCTCCCCTTATATACCTCCTTTTACTAGATTTCGTTACAAGCATTCTTTACACATCTGTCAAACCTCCTACCATCCTTTCAATTCTCTTGAAATTCGCTAAACAAAACCAAATTTTCTGCATATAGTAAGCTAGGGCACTCTTCACTCTTATTCGCTCTGAAATTATATAAATTGAGTAACCAATGAAGTTAACATTCCCTGCCTCAACACGATTTTAATATTAACAATCTCTTTCAACTTCATTTATTATTACTCATGCTTCAATCTCGTATACATACTTTAGATCAATTCAGAAGCCTACCCACAACAATATATATCCTAACATGTCATAGAGCTTCTTTATTAATCCTATTATCCCTGTTGCAAATCCATTAAAAACCTAAATATCAGACTTACTCTTCTTACTCTCTCATTTTTTTCCATCATTTGTTTCAATGTAAAATTGGATCCACCATCCCTACATATTGAATGCACCTGGTTCACAACCATTGTCCGCTCAGTTACTCGATGTATCTTTCGACAAAATACCAGTATATATGTCTTACTACAATACTCATATACCTAATGTCCTTTTTATTCTACAGTCCTCATTCCGCTTACCCGTATATAAGCAGGGTTGCATTAAAAAAAACAAAAAAAAAAGAAGAAAAGCTACTAATAAACCCAAAAAATCTGATACAAGTAATTTTTTTTTATTTAAATTTTAACTTATTTTAAGAATTTGAGAGATATTTTAAAAATTATTAATATGCAATAATAAAAACTATATTATGTTTCATTATTAGTGAGTCTAGTTTGTCTTTATTGCAGATATTCACAGATATATATACTTTTAAATATTTGAAATAAACTGAAAAAAAAAAATTTATTAAATTTAATGCAAGTACAAATGAATGTAATCTTATAAATTTTATTGGGATTGAAGATGAATTAAATAGATCCATTATTTAAAGTAGAATATAAAAAAATGTGATATCAATGTATCGATAATCTGATAATAAAAAGATACTAATATGTCGATAACCTAATGCACATTTTGAGTTTTGACCCAGTTCCTTCATCACTACGCGAACGAGAAAAA
>JABUQX010101458.1:17500-22500 GCA_015478945.1 Trachelipus rathkii
TATATATATATCATATATATATATTGTATGTTTATATTATATATAATTATGTATATATATATATATATATATATATATATATATATATATATTATATAATATATATATATATTATATATTTATATATATACCGGGAAAGTCTCGCTTTCCCGCAGGGGGGGGAGGTTTAATCGCACTCCCTAAAATTTGGCGTGGTGACAGGTGACGGTGTAACCGTCGTTTAGACGAGGTTGCATCGTAAACGGCCTCGGAGGGTAGCTGGCCCAAATAAGTAGGAAAAAGCCGAAGATAGATGAAATTTTGGAGATTGCATAAAGAGGAAGAAGTAAGGAAGGAGTCGATTCAGGAGAAGTCGGAGTTGGCATCTGCACCGTGACTAGGAGTCGTGCGGTGCATAATTAGTAAGTCTTCCGTTTTATATCCGTATTGGCATCAAAAAAATATGTTTATGATACCGGTAGAATTCGACTATGAGTTTGCAGAACCCTGGAGGGTGTCTGGGGCCTTGAAATAAAGAAGAAGAAACAATGGAATGCAAACAGAAAGAAGAAAGGAGAAGGGAGGAGGAAATAAAAACAGGCAGTCCTAAGCATGAGTTCTAGAAATTATTTCCGAGTTGGTACCGACTGACACGGTGGCTTGGAGCCGTGCGGTGCTGAGTTAGTAAAGCATTCATTAGCTTCAAATTGGTATCAAATGTATATGTTTATAAAGATCGTAATCTCAAATAAGATACTCTTCAAAGTTTGTAAATGGTATGTACTGAGGATCCCAGAGGGCAGCCCCTAGAAGAAAAGCCACAGAGTTTAAAAATGAAAAAGAAAGCGGAAGAATGAGGAAGGAAAGAAGGAGCAAAGAGGAACGACGAAGACGAAGGATTCAGAACGATAGGTCCGCATATAGACGGGGAGCGAACCCAAACGGGCGTTTTACCCTAAAATGGAATAAATTCCAAGCTAATAATAATAAGTAAGTACATAGTAGATCATATGTCGTGCATATATATGAATTAACACATCTTCGTTAAGAGCTTATTAATTTTAACGTCTCTTCATTTTCTTTTTATAAACTTCTCGTATATAAATCTTTTCTAAGTTGAACCCTGTATCTTTTTTTTGATATTTTTATTTTATAATTTCATTTTAACACTTTATACTTTGTTTTCATTTTAATTTAGTTTATTCTTATTAATATGATTATTCTTTGTATTTACTTTTTAAATAGTTTTTTTTGTAATTTTGCCTTAAAACATTTGTTTATTTCATGATTTATTTATTTTACCTTATCATTTAAATTTTATTTTTCAAACGTAATGTTTTGGAGTTTTATGTTGTATTAATCCTTTCTCTTTATCTTTTTTATTTTAATTATTATTTATTTTTTAAATTTTTCTTATTTTTTTATTTATTTTTAAATTTATTTTTTTTTTAAATATTTTGTTTAAACTTTTTTGTTTTTTTTTTTTTATTTTTAAGTTTATTTCTCAAAAAATTATAAAATGCAAAAATTTGTTTAATATTTTTGTTTTTATTTGTTTAAAAACATTTTTTTTTTAATTTTTTATCTTTTTTCTGTTCATAAAAAAAATGCATGCTTTACGACATAAGAGTAATCAGTAATCCAATAAGTCAACAATCCACCACCTACACCCTCCAGATCTATTGATGCTATTGAATGCTATTGTTCATCATATTTTTTGGTAACGATAACACAAAAAAAATATTTATTTTTATTTTATTTGTTTTAAACATATATTTTTTTTACTAAATTTTTTCTCTTATTATGTTTTATAACAAAAATTTGCGTTTTAACGCACCTAAAGCAGTAATTAGTAAATAAAATACCCATCCACCCCTCCTCCCACTCTTGACCATATTGATCTATTATCTATTGATTCAAGTCATATTCTAAGTATCATTTTGGATAAACATAACAAATAAGTTTCTTTGAAAAATTTTCATAGTAAATTATTTAAATAACTGTCAAAACTATCAATAACCTATACATCTATTCTTACTGGCAACGAATACAATCTAACGTAACAAAGTTGTTACATTCAATAAAAGCTAGCATATCATTTCCTGAGCTAAGAAATAATGTACACAAACAAATACGTAATCTTACCCCCAGAATAACTGGCAAACATGGAAAAGTTCTATACTTAGCAACAGTAAAGTAACTAACTTTTCATACAAGAACGTAACCTATTCAACTTTTCAAGCATATCTTCTCATATCAATGTTAATTTTACATTAACATGGAATAATTACAAAAAAAATATATAAACTAACCTACTATTATACTGAAGCGAAGATAATTTGCTATAAACAACCCACTTTACTATATTATTACAAGGTTTGAAATAAATAGGATTAATAAATAACTTATTTTACATTTTTATTATTTTCAGAATATTTGTACTGGAAAACATTAAACGATTATATACTTAACACAGTTGTATCTTTATAAATAATAATAGGGTATTAAAGTACCCCTTAAATAAACCATATAATCCGTTGCGACATGATTTTTAATACAGTATGCAGTATGTTGTACCATTTTTGTACGCGGCAACAATATTAACACTCTATTTCGCAAGTTGAAGATGTATTAGGAACACTATAACATAACCCACCTCTGTTACTTCCGTGTAAATTAGCATTAAGGATTCTGTGACTCATCTATTTTAGCATCCTTTTTATGAGGCAGGTCATCGTCTCTTACATCATTCATCGACATTAATCCATTGGTATTTCTTCATTGCATCACTTTACACATATGCTTTTTTTTAATATCACCACACAATGACTGCATTGTAACGCTATAACTATTTTCTGAGCAACGATCAGCCGTTAACTTTAACATTTTTTCAAAATTAGTAGTATCTTTTATATCTTTATTCATTGTAAAGCCTTTGGCTTTTACAATATATTTTATTCTTCTATCTGCAGTTTTATTCTAAAGATAATATTAGGTCCAGTAAACTAAAGGAATCATCCGTATGTCAAGAACGTAATTGCTATTAATACTGTAGTTCATGTAAAAGGTTTCCTGTTTCAGGAACCTCATCGTTTTCTCCAGCGACAAAAATACAAGAGTCTGTATCGCAGTACAATGCCTTTTGTTTGACTTTGTTAAGTAACTCGTATGATTTCAATACGTGCACGATGCAGTTGTAACCGCGATGCGTATAGGAATACATTTGTTCTAGGCAGCTTGTTTGATCGGTTCGGGCTGAGATGGCAGTTTTTACACAACTAATCACAACATATATGCGTACCGAAGTATTTGGAATATCAGCGTGAGACGGGAGAGTATGAGAGGACGAATGAACATTGATTGATTAGCTCCAATACTTGTTTTATGAATCTCAACGTTCTTACATAACTAACATCTTTCTTGGAGAATAATTTGAACATCTCCCTTTATACATACAAAGAAGAAATTGAGAACAAATAATTTGGAAATGAAACGCAATCACAAACAGGGATTTTCTTCGTATATTGTTTAAATCCAAATTCGAGGATACTTTTCCCTATTCTTTGAAAAAGACGGATCAAAACCTCTTTAAATTTTTTCCCGTATTAATCGAAATCATGACTTCGTCCCTCGGTGATATTATTTTTGGAGTCCTCTGATGCTCTCTCTTTGTATTTTTTAGGGAAAGTTGGTTAAACATATCCTTCAAATAACAACTGTTCTTATCTCTTTAAAACGACCAAACCTTTACAATATTTTTTAAGGTATTCATATTCGCATGCTCTTATTTGCACACAGTGAATTTCAGTTTTGGTTGTGTATACACTTCAATGGCTGTCGTTCATTCTCATTATGACTTGCAATTTCGATGAAGATTGATCTTTACCGAACATTTTTAACACGAGAGTTGAAAATATTAGGTTTTTTAATTTGTTGGATTTCGTTCAGTGAGGACCCACGGGATGTATAAGTGCATTGTGGAAGGAGAGAGAATTTTAATGTGTAGGAGCGGGCGGCCGGCCCGAAATATTTGGTCATTCTGGAGTTCCATGTCCTTAAAATGATTCAATGGTCTGGTACTACTTTTTTAATTCAACCTATTAGTTTTTTTCAGGGGGGCACAAGGAATTCTTCAATTAGTTTCCTCTGAAAACATAAGATAAAATGATGTAATAGTCTATAAATACGTGATCTTTCTGGTTTCCTTTTTGGTTTTAAACAGACTATTAAGTTTAAAAGGGCTCAGTACGTCCTCCAAACAATGCACTGTATATAATGTGTGTGTTTTAACAAACCTCATTGCTATGACGTTTGATATAAGTTACTAATGCTTATGTTCCAACCCGACGATGATCAAGAACTCTTTGAAATTGAATTGGGTCTTTTGTACCTTCCATTCACATTCCCATATGCGTTTGACATTAAATCCATTTTCTTTATACATGTTTTCCTGTTTCATGGTAAGATTATAACGATCTCACAGCTGTATGTTTTAATGGAAGCATACCTTTTTTCTTTATTAACAGTCCTTTAATGTCCCAATGGCATGCACAACCCATGTTATAAGCAAGCTGTTTTCCCATGCCACTCACTATATTCGATTCCGTCAGGTAATGCCATTTTTGGTTTCTTTAATTTTTGAAACCTTTCTTTCTTCTCGCTTCGTTTCGTGCATGTCTTTAATACTAAACATTTGGTCAATTTTTTTTTTCACGGTACATAAGCTAGCGAAATAGTTTTCATAGGTTAATTTGCTTTAGGGTTCTTCCTATCGCCTAAGAAATAGTAAATTTTTCTTCCAGGCATAAAACACTTTTTATATAGAGAAACTCACGGAAAGCAATGGTTTGGAAGAGTTAGCCAAAATAATGCAATATCAAAAGGCTTTAACCAAACCTTGCTCTGAACTTCTCAAAGCATTTTCTTAGTATGTAACATCTGAGCACAAGTATTTTGACATTCTTTTCAAAAATATTATATTCTTATCCTTAAACCTATTATAGTGGTTCTTCAAAATATTT
>JABUQX010101458.1:27500-28759 GCA_015478945.1 Trachelipus rathkii
TATACTCTTTGATTTCATTAGAAGCGTACCACCCAACGACCATATATCAATACACACACCATTGCACAGAAGCTTCGCTAATAATCTTTTTCAATACGCCTGTTTTTGCAAATAACAAAAAACCTAAAATGCAATTTATTCTTCCTACCTCCCTCATTTTCCTCACTCATTTTTTTTTAATTGTAAAGATTCTGATCGCACATTTCTCTACACTTCTAAGGCCACCCTTGTTCTCAGAATTCAAGTCCTTTCATCACGATCGACGGTAGATGCATTTTTTTTTTCTACAACTACAATATAAGTATATAATCTTTTCCTACTAACTTTTTAATAAACCTAATGTCTATAATTCCTACAGTTTACCCTTATCTCATTTAACATACTTATAATAAGGGATACTATTACTCTCCTCACTCCAATCCCTCGGAACTATGCTTCTCCATAAACCATTATGTTTACACCTTCCAAATCAATCAAGATCACACAATCTCTTGCCTTGCGTTGTCTTTATCTATTTCACGCGGTAATTTTCATCCGATAACTTTTGCCAGATTTACCTTATTCTTACTCTTCTGCGCTCTAGCCATTACCTTCCCACACTTACTATGGCCTCAGATGCCAAAACATAACGAACCATTCCTTGCAAACATCACCCCACACACATTCCTATTCACTTCTCATTAAATGCCAATGTATGCAGAATTTTTTTTGAAGTTCACACAACTCAGTAGTTTTCAAATATCTACTTCAGTTAACAAGCAAAAAAGCACCGATCCCTAATCATTATTTGTGCAAATTACACTTTTATTCCTTTATATATATTAATAATATATATAATATATTAATATTATATATATATATATATATATATATATATATATATATATATATATATATAATTATATATTATATTATTATAAAAGGATTTTTTTAGCTTGATCGGGGTGGTCAATTGGCTATCAGCATTCAAAGAAAAGGTCGAACAAAAAAATGTAACGGGACTAAAAAAGTAACGGAGAAAAAAAATCGGAACTTATTCCGGAGGCGTTTTACATGAAAGAAAAAAGTTAAAGAGTCCGTTACTCCGTATTACTGAAAAAAACTAGTTTCCTTAGTTAAACGGAAAGTAACGGATCGTGCCACCTCGGTGTATATATAATATATTATTATTAATATAGTATATATATATATTATATATATATATATATAATATATATAATATAATATATATATATAATATTATATATATATATATATAT
>JABUQX010101459.1:10000-20453 GCA_015478945.1 Trachelipus rathkii
CTTAACCCTAGAACACTGAACTGGGGTAAATATTACCCCACACCTCTATTTGACTCTGTCTCTATATGATATTTTTGAGCTACACCTTTGTGGTTCTCAGTACCTTCAAATGAATGTCTGGCCTAATAGGGGAAGGTATCTCGGTAATCCTAGCCCAATTAGTTTTTAAGTTATTTTTATGCAAAGTCATTTTTACCCCAGTTCAGTGATAGTGTAGGTGGGATTTTACACAGAATTCCCAGTTCAGTGATAGTGGGGGGTGATATTTTGGATCCTTCTGAAAGTGTTAAATGTTGTTGTAGTTGCTTTTTACATTTTTTTATTTTATGGAAGGCAAATATTCGCCTTAATGCCGAATGTCTCTAGTGAATGTTTCTTGGTATTTTTAAGGCTAAAAAGCACTAAAAAATACCAAAAACATTCAGTTACTAGAGTAAATATCTTGGTATTAGGGGTGAATGTCTTACAGTGTCGAAATGTTTTGGTACTTTTAGTGCTTTAGCACTTAATATTTTTTTTTCTGCTGTTTTTGACACTCTATGGCGTCAAATTAGCGGGTTATTTTGCCATGAGTAGTTGCTCTTCCGAGGTCGCCATCGCGATTGACTTAGCCTCAAGGTCCCACTGTACTGCACAGCACCGTCCATTTTGCATTGCGCCGCTCCATGGCCCGCCTAGTTTAGGCGTAACCGTCTATTCCAGCTTACCTATATATATATATATATATATATATATATATATATATATATATATATATATATATATATATATATATATATATATATATATATATATATATATATATATATATATATATATATATATAAATTAATGTTTCTTTATATATAAAGGTCACTTCATCAAACTCTAGTAATTGTATTTCGGTCCGTACTTACGCAGGGCATTCGTTTTTTTACTTCAGAGAAAACAAGTGCTGTATGATGATTTCAAGTGGTATTGTCATTATGTAATCTCCCTCAGCATCTCGAACGCCATCATATATATATATATATATATATACGAGAGTATATATATATATATGGCCATGTACATATATATATATATATATATATATATATATATATATATATAACAAGAAGAAGAACAGGATTCCCTCTCAGTATGGGTTCGAGTTCTAGTTCGGCCACGTGAACGGACACAAAAAATTTGTCGTTAGTAGGAGATTTTCTGCAATATTTACGTATTGCAGTTTACGGCATAGTGTATTACACTAATCTCAATACACACACATCACAACCATAGCCAACACATACAACAGAACAGTCTATTCACAAACAAATCACTCTTCTCATGCTTCTCGCATTGGAAAAGCCGCGTACTAGGATGCGAACCCACGCCTTACGGTGGCAAGCATTCCGACTACGTCGCGCTAGTGGCTCTGCTATCGGGCCTAATATTCTGCACTCCTTCCACTTGGTCAGAAACGATACAAATACTTTCCTGACTAATTACCTCAGATTGGTGAGACTATGTATAATAATAAATATATATATATATATATATATATATATATATATATATATATATATATATATATATATAAATATATATATATATATATATATATATATATATATATATATATATATATATATATATATATATATATATAATGAATGACAATGAAAAAAAAAAATAGTGAAAATTTTAACCATTTTTCGCAACCCTGATAGGTAATTTTTGTTCCTAGAGTCAAAATTTGACTGAATGACGGTCCTACATCTTTACTTGAGTACTGCTATCATTCACTAGATAAAAAATAAAAAATAAAAAAAAAAAAAAAAAAAAAAAAAAAATTTCCACTTTTTTTAAAATTATTTTGTAATTTTTGAAATTTTTTAAAAAATTTCTTATTTTATACCTAGGTTTAATAAAATAGGATATAAAACAAGGTTTTTTAATAACATTTAATAAAATTTAAAATTAGGTATTTTTAATTAATTTTTGAAATTGGGGTAACGCTTACCCCGGTTCAGTGTTACAGTACAAAAAATAAGGTTCAGTGTTCTAGGGTTAAATAGTTTTGCTTTTAGGATTCAGCTTGAAGTATTAGTCAATTGCTTATAATTCCACCTCAATTGTTTCTTTTTCTTCTTTGTGAAATTAATAAGCTCTTGAATGAATAGATGGTACTAAGTGTTTCTTCAATTTCTTCCTAATGTTGATTGAAGTTCAAATTCTGTACTTTGCTTTTATTTTCTCAATTTACATTTGGCAAAGTCAGTTTTGTTGCTTCAGTAGCTTGTTTGAGTTTCTGCAATAGCTTGTATTTGCTTGCAGTATCTCCTAATCTATTATTTTTTCTTAATATTTGGCTTTCTTTAGCTTTTATTCTATTTGCAAGCCCTTTTATGTTGCCCCACCTTCTATTCTGCTTTTGTCATCAATTTTTTCTGTTTTGCAATCATTTTGCTTTTCTACTCTTGAAATATTTTGGTAAAATTTTGTAACCACAGTTGATGCTCATATAGTATGAATAGTAATGAATTTTCTTTAATTTTCCTTTTTTATTTTTTATTATTATTATTATTTTTTTTCTTATATTTTAATGCAAAATATAACATATTCCCCCTTTTGCTAAGAATATTAAGTTTTCTTGTTATTCTTAGTTTCCTTAAGTTTATAATTCTGTTGTCTTCTTGTTATAATCCTGCACTTTCTCTCAGCAAGATTAATTTTGTTATTGGTCTTTTCAAAATTGTTGTATTTAAAGTATTCTTGTCTTTATTTATTTTCACATCTACTATTCTCACTCTGTTTGAGTCATCTTTGTAAACCTTTACTACTTTTCCTAAATTCCACATATTTCTTGGTTTGAAGTCATCTATTAAAAGGACTAAATCTCCTTCTTTGTGTGATTCTTTTTCTGCTAACCATTTACTTCTTTTTTGCAATAAAGGAACATATTCTTTGATCCATCTTTTCCAAAACAAATCAGCAAGATACTGAACTTGTTTCCATCTTTTATATAAGTAGCAATCTTTGTCCTGAAATAATCCTGGAGGAAAAGTTATATTACCTTTAAGAGTTAGTAGATGATTTGGTGTCAAAGCTTCTAAGTTTTCTAAATCATTTGAAAATTCTGTTATTGGTCTATTATTTATAATGAATTCTATCTCACAGAACAAAGTGTTCAAGTTATCATCTGTCAACCTTATTGGCTGTTCTAAGAGTGAAGCTTGTAATATATTTCTTACAGTTCTAATGTGTCTTTCAAAATGACCTCCTTTATGAGAACTATGAGGGGGTTGAAATATCCACTGTATTTCTTTTTGCTCAAAAAACTTATTTACTTGCTTACTATTCCAATTTTTAACTTGTCCTTTTAATTCTTTGTTAGCTTTCACAAAGTTCAATCCATTATCTGATCGGATCAATTTCACATTGCCTCTGCGGCTGATAAATCTTCTTAGAGCATTGATGAAAGCATCAGTATCTAATGAATATAACATCTCTAAATGTATGGCTCTGCTACTTAAACATGAGAATATCAATCCATATCTTTTTTCTCTTACCTTCCCTCTTCCCCTTACTACAAGAAAAGGGCCAAAGGCATCTATACCAATACTTGTAAATGGTGGTACATCACATTTTAATCTATCTTTGGGCAAATCTCCCATCAACTGCTGAGTTGGCCTTGTATGGAGCTTCCTACATATTATGCAATCTTTTAAAATCTTCTTAATACTTCTACATGCTCCAATGATATAGTACTTCTCTCTTAAAGCATTTAAAACTGTTTGTTTTCCTAAATGTCCATTAATTCTATGGTAATGTCTCATTATTAACATTGTAACATGACTATTTGGCAAGATAATTGGATGTTTAAAATCATATGATACATCATTCAGATTTTTATTCCTCCCACCTACTCTTAATATTCCATTATCATCTATAAATGGTAGGAATTTTGCCAAAATGTGCCTTTTTGGCAAGGCCTCTTTCTTTTTTATTTTGTATTGTATATCATGAAATTCTTTATTTTGTACATATTTGTAAATAGCCTTTTCTGCATTTTTTAATTCTGTGATTGTCATAGCACCTTTATTCCAGGCTTTTTTATGCAAATTTTCTTTAACTCTTAAAATCCATGCTACTTTTGTTTTTAATTTCATCCAATCTGACACAGAATTTATGAGCTTGTCTGTTGAACTTTCTTGTAGTTGTATGGTCATCACTGGTTTACTTTTTATAATTTCATCATTTTCATCATCTAATTTATTTTCTTTATTTTGCTCAGGCCATTGAGCTTTGTCTTTGTACAAAAATTCTGGACCAGTGCTCCATAGTTGATTCAGAAGATAAATTTATTTCTTTAAAATCTTTACTTAAGTCTTGTTTATCAATATTTTCTAAAAATTTCTTTGAATTACTAGCTACTTGATGCAGATTAAAACCACTAATTTTTAAAATTTCTTTAACTTCTTTATAAACTGCTATAGCCTCATTTTCTGATTTCACAGACTTTAAACAATCATCAACATAGAAATTTCTAAGTATTGTATCTTTGGCTAAATTACTGAATTTTTCTGCTTCAATTACATGTGTAGTTTGCTTCAAAACATAATTTGCAATTGAAGGTGAGCTCACACTACCAAATATATGAACTTTAACCCTGTATTCTTCTGGAGTTTTATCTAAATTACTATTTGGGACCATAAAAAGCGCTGATAATCTTTATCTTTATCAAGTACCTGTATTTGATAAAACATCTTCTCTATATCTGCTATGAAAGCATATTTCTCCTTTCTGAACCTTAAAAGGATGCCTTGTAGATTGGAAATATAGTCAGGGCCTGTGAGTAAACTATTATTTAAAGAAATACCATTGTATGGTAAAGCTGCATTGAATACTACTCTCAATTTTTTCTTTTGTGGATGGATTACACTATGGTGTGTTAAATAGAATCTGTCATTGTTTAATAATTCATGTTTCTCAATCTTTTCTGCAAAATTTAGTTTTAACATTTCATTTATGCTATCACTATACTGTACAAAATATTCTTGGTCTTTTAAAAATTTACTTTTTAATGAGAACAGTCTTGCTAATGCTTGATTTTTGTTATTAGGAAAATGCTGATTTTCTTTTTTAAATGGTAAACCAACTTGAAATTTACCTGTAATTGTTCTTTGTAATGTATTTTCAACCTTATTCTTCCACTTCAAATCTTCTACACTTTCACAGACTTGCTCAGGATTCTTTTCAGAAAACTCTCTTGAGCAATATTTTTCAAGCAAATTATCATCTTCTTGTTGTATTTGGGTCTTATGACATCTTAAACTCATGAAAGCTGGTATACCATCTGGTGTCGAACCTTGTAATGCCCATCCAAATGAATACTTAACTGCAAAGGGATAGTTATAATGACCTTCCACTACTTCAATGGGTTTTAACAATTTACTCTGGTTCATCCCTATTAATAATCCAATTTTTGATTCTATGAAATTGAAGGGCACATGATTCAAGTATTCTAATCCATTTATATCTTTGATAGATGGACTTTCTTCCATTTTAAAGGGCCAATTTTCTTTGCAGTATATATTATTTATGGTTTCAGATTTCCTCATCTCAATATCATAGATTTCTAGATTATTTAAAATGTATGTTTTTATCTTATGTTGCCCATACATGGTAGTAATATCTATATCTTTCTGAGGTTTCATATATGACATACCTAGTTCTGCAGCTAAATTTAAATCCATAAAACATGCTGAAGAATATGTATCTAGACCCATGTATGTCTTAATCACTTTATCTTTACCTTTAAGCTTTATTTTAACTGGTACTGCAGGGTAAAATAGCTTTTTATTACTTACTTTTGTCTGAAAGGTTTTTGTTTCATTACTTCCTGATTCTTTTGACTCTACTTTCTTATCTTTATTTTCTAAATTCACAGTGAGTGCTGCTGGTGAGGGGTTTGAGCCATCTTGCTCTTTCTTTGTTAAACTGGTACTATCTTTTTCTCTATGCAGAAATGTTAAATGTTGCTTATTACATTTTTCACATTTTTCTGGTCTTTTACAGTTACTACTAAAATGATTTGATCTGAGGCACTTAAAGCATAATTTATTGTCTTTAATGAACTTTGTTATTTCATCTTGGCTTTGTTTTTCTAGAATTTTACATTTAATTATACTATGATTGTCTTTTTTACAAAAATTGCAAAACTGCGATTTATTATTATTATTACTACTACTACTTTTACTACTACCATAATTCTTTTTATTGTCATTATTATTATTCCTTTTATTATTATTATTATTATTATTATTATTATTATTGTTATTTATTATTATTATTATTTTCTTTTGTATAAAGTGACTCTACTTTTTCACTGAAATTTTGGCTTGTTTAAGCCTTTGTACTCAATGCCAAGTCTTCCAAACAAAGGTATTCATGATCTTTGCTTACTAAACTTTGTAAAAAGTACTAAAATTTACCTTTTTATTTTCTTCATACATACTATCAACTTTATATCTCCACTTATCACGTTGTTTGTAGGGAAGTTTTTTAACTATTCTATAAATAGCACCAGTAGAATTCAATTCATTCAATGGAGTAATATTTTCCATTGCATTATTGATAGAGTCTAAAAACAAAGAAAAATCTGCCATAGCTTCACTATCTTCATTCTTAATTTCATTCCAGTCTTCTAACTTTTTCAAATATGTATTTGCAATAACTTGTTCATTTCCATATTGTTTCTCTAGTTTTTCTACTGCCTTTTTATAACTTATTTTTTCATCTAAATGCATACAACTTCTTACTATGTTTTCTGCTTTACCTTCTGTATACTTAATTAAATAAGAAAGCTTGTTCATTTCATTTTCACATTTTCCTTCTATATTGGTTTTAAAAACTAGCATAAAATCTTTAAATTTAGTTGGATCCTTTCCATTAAATATTTCAGGCTCACATGTTGGAAGAGGATTATTAATAGGCCTACTCACTTCTAACTTTTGTTTTAAAATTTCTACTAATTTAGATTCCAAATTATTATTTTCACCTATACTATTTATTTTAGTTTCTGAAAAATTTACATTTTTATCCTCAGTTTTTACAGAGGTATCGCTAATACTGAAAATTGGATTTTCTAATTTTTCTTCGATTTTTATTAAACTTTGTTCCAAATTTTTTATATGACTTCTGTGTTGGTACAAATCCAAACTTTCTAGTTCCCTTTTTTTTGCCAAGTATTGTTCATGCTCTTGTAATTTTATTTTACTTTTTTCAATGTCAAGTAACAAAGATTGGGCTATTGCACTTTTTGAACTAGCTATACTTGCTTTACTAATTTTACTTGATACATTACTAGCACTGTCTTGTGGCCTAATCTTTGGTTCGTATTTATTCATATATTTTGAAATATCACTTTTTAACTCATAATATGGCTTTAGTTTTAGTGTAAGCCACTGCTGTATTTTATCTGCCTCTACAGATTCTGAAATTAATTCACTACAAGAATTTTTTAATGATTCTACTTTTGCATCTAATGTTAATTCATCCGTTTTAATTTCGAGACTTAAATCTAAGTCATTTAAGAAAGCATGCCATAATTTGCCTTTAATAATGTTAATTTTAAATGTTACCGGAAAGTTTTCCTGAAGGAACTTTAAAACCTCCTTCAGTTGTTTCGATTTCATCTATATTTTCTATATCGCTCATTTTTTTTTTTTAAACTATCAATAAAAACTATTAAAACTATTGAAAAACTAAATATTTATCGAACTCATTCACTCAAAAAGGAAGGATGTTATTTTTTAACACAATTTATATATACAGATAAATTTTTATATTTCGTATATGAAAGTTTACCTGTATATATTTTTTATTTATTTATTTTATTATTTTTATTTTTGCTATGCTTATTTATACTTATTTTGTGTCAATCGGATGATCATTCCTCCATCTGAGTGACAACTGTATTCTTCATCCAAGCTTCTAATTAGAAGAACTATGATAAACATCAGTGGTGATAATACTCCATTCAATATATTCATTTATTTGGACATAGTAGAATATTCGAACAGGTTCTAAAAATATAACAAAACTATAAATATATAAAAGTACAAATACTAAATGTTAAAAAATAAACATAATAATTATACATAATTGTTCCATAAATTCATTGAAAATAGATATTTAATAAAAAAATATTATTTTTGGACTTTTTATTTATTTTTGTCCTTTTTAGCTTTTGTTTAAAAACTCATAGATGTTACTTATTTATATTAATACCACATTCACACCAACTATATTAATACCTATAAATATAACTATTACCTTCTAATTACTGATGTTTTGGATTTTAGAATGGCTGAGATTAGGGTGGTGGCTTATATTACTCAATTTGTAGGACTGCTGCTTTATCAATGTGTTGCTTTTAAGATTGCCTCCTAATATTGAAAAAGAGTTTCTTAGTTGTTCTCAGGTTTCTTCTATAGCTTCTTTATTAATTGTTAGGATTTCACCTCAAAATTTTCTTCCTTGTAAAACCCTGGCTTTGGCTTCTTAAATAGTTTTGCTTTTAGGATTCAGCTTGAAGTATTAGTCAATTGCTTATAATTCCACCTCAATTGTTTCTTTTTCTTCTTTGTGAAATTAATAAGCTCTTGAATGAATAGATGGTACTAAGTGTTTCTTCAATTTCTTCCTAATGTTGATTGAAGTTCAAATTCTGTACTTTGCTTTTATTTTCTTTGTTTACTTTAGCAAAGTTGACAGTTTGTTGCTTCAGTAGCTTGTTTGAGTTTCTGCAATAGCTTGTATTTGCTTGCAGTATCTCCTAATCTATTATTTTTTCTTAATATTTGGCTTTCTTTAGCTTTTATTCTATTTGCAAGCCCTTTTATGTTGCCCCACCTTCTATTCTGATTTCCTCAGCAATTTTCTCTGTGTTGCAATCAATTTTTGCTTTTCTACATTTTTAATATTTTGCAATATTGTAACTATAGTTGATGTTCACATAGTATGAATAGCAATGAATTTTCTTTAATTTTCCTTTTTTATTTTTTATTATTATTATTATTTTTTTTTCTTATATTTTAATGCAAAATATAACATATATATATATATATATATATATATATATATATATATATATATATATATATATATATATATATATATATATATATATATATATATATATATTATACGGACACTCGCAGATTTGTATGTCTTTCCCGACCCCGTGAGCTAAAAGCATCTGCATCAAGATTTAATAAGTATACACAAATACGTGTATATATATATATATATATATATATATATATATATATATATATATATATATATATATATATATATATATATATATATATATATATATATATATATATATATATATATATATATATATATATTTGTATATATATATATATATATATCTATATATAGAGAGAGAGATATATATATATATATATATATATATATATATATATATATATATATATATATATATATATATATAATCTTACTTATTATATGGATCCGTTATATTTGTTTTTTTGTTTTTTATTATTTTCATATATTTTTATTATATGATAATAATCCTCAATGTTGATAAACAAGATCATAAAATTTTAAGTTAAAAAAATAGTAAATTTTTCATAAAATCGTACTTTTTTTAAGAATGTTTTGGCAGCTACAGGAGAACGAAAAGACTTTTGTATATTTTTCAAAGGCAAAATCCTACTTAGATAAACCTCCTAAAACAAGAGAAAAGTAGGGCAAAGTAAATCCATCTTGGTTAGGTATAGTATAGGGTTACTTTATCGTCGATAACGATTAAATTTTAACTAAAATTTAAACATTTTATTTCTCATGCAAAATGTACCTTATTGCTTACTTTATTATTTAATTTTTAATATTTTATAATTTCGTATCATTATTTTAATTTAGATAGTACTATATACTAACAACATATGAAAAAAAAAAATTAAATAAAACAAAATTAGCGGACCCATATATACTCAAAGGCAATATATATATATATATATATATATATATATATATATATATATATATATATATATATATATATATATATATATATATATATATATATATATATATATATATATATATAATGGCCAAATCTTTTCCACGCAAGACCAAATCACCTGATAGTTCAGGACTACAAAACTTTTGAACTAATCATTTACTTATATAGGGGGACTTAAGAAGAGACCACCTACATCACTCCAAGTCCTTCCCTATATATATATATATATATATATATAAATATAAATATATATATATATATATATATATATATATATATATATATATATATATATATATATATATATATATATATAATATATATATATATATATATATATGAAGTGGTACGAAAACGCGGGTGCTGCTCACGATAAATGCGAAAACGGCAACACTCCAAATTCCCAAAACTGAAACGAAGTACATC
>JABUQX010101460.1:0-2500 GCA_015478945.1 Trachelipus rathkii
AGAGAGATATATGATATATATATATATATATATTAATATCTACTATTATATATATATATATATATATATATATATATATATATATATATATAATATATATCATATATATATATATATATATATATATATATATATAGGGATTGAGAACCAGGAGTGTTGGGAGTTGGTTCCTCCACTTCACACGGATTGTAGCTGATGCTCTCTTGAATACTCTCTTGTAGGTATTATAACTACTTTTAAATTAAATATTTTTATTAAAATCACATTCTATTATATTTACCAGCTTCGCTGAATTGCCGGTGAATGCATTATTTTTACACTTTACATATTTCTCAAGTACGCCTAAAATCAAACCATGTTTTACAAAATTTTTGGTCAAAATGCGTAAAACAATAAAATGCATAAGACAAATAAGACCGCGAAATCTTAGATGCTCGAAAATTTGAGGTATTTACAAAATAACAAATATTGCAAATAGTATAAAAAAATTTATATTCTAATAAGCAAACATTATTTCATAAGAAGAATATAATAACATGTAATAAAAAAATAGATAATTAAAAATTAAAATAAAAAATTTTTTATATTCCAAAAAAAAACAAAAAAACTAATGTTCACAAAGCATTTTCTGTATTATTTTTTGCAATTCTCTGTAAGTAAAGAAGGTCTAACTTTGATAAAAAGAAACTTGTTATTTAAACAATCATTTTTAGTACTAAATATCACTTTTCGCTCCCAAACGGAGTGATTTAAAAACTAAACCAAATTTTAAATATAATCACTTTGTAACACAATTATTTTGGTTTAAAAACTGAAATGCACTTTTGTTCCTACTGCTCAGTAGATGAAGTGGCCTTCATTGAAGGTGAATCATCATTTGATTTAGGAACCATCCGTGAAGGTGAATCCACATCCGAATGAAGAACCATCTGTGAAGGTGAATCCACATCCGAGTGAGGAACCATCCGTGAAAAATGTATGAAACTTGATGTTGAATTCAAGACACTTCCGAATACGACGGACTTGAAGAAAGATATGGGAACAGGTTTGGAGTTCGGCAGGAATGTATGAAGCTTGATGTTGATCTCTCTGGTGCAATTTTGAAGGAAGTATGAATCACAGGGAAGAATACAGCTTGAATGAAGGTAAAATAGTGTTAGTGGTTTGAGGTTCTCCATTTGTTTTAAATATATCAATACAATGAAATTGATTTATCTCCATTCTTCCATGATAACCAATATATATCTTATGACAATGGTATTTGGTCCGCCATTGTCTTGTACGTACTACCAAATATATATTGATGGTGATTCACTTCTTCAGGTTATCCATTCATATATGGTACTAGTGATACGAGATGCCAATTGTATTGTATTAATACCACACATGGATGAATCTTTCTTCTATTTTAACCAAAGGGTTCAAAAGACAAAGTGAAAGTTCATCTGAAGATGCAATCTGAGTCCTTCCCTTAGAGAGAGAGAGAGTAGTTAGTTATCATGGTGTTGATGGAAATAACCACGTTAAACTGAGACTGGTAGGCTTGGATATTAACAGTGTAACTGTATCCATTTTCCACCATTCTTCGTGTTGCTTAAAGGTATAAGTTATCTTTAAGATTGGTATTAGAGACGACGAAAACAAAAATGGAAATTCATCTGAAGCAAACTGTGAGTTCTTCCGTAAAAAGAGTAGTTAGTAGCCAGAGTGTCGACGAAAAATAGGCAGATTAAACTGAGGCTGGTAGGTATGGGTATTAACTGAGTGACTAATGTTGGTGTCTCCACCGATCTGATTCTTGCTTGAAGGGAACTGTTACTTTTAAATTGGTATTAGAGATGACGAAAATAGTAACTTTAAACTGGGGCTGATAGGCACGGGGTTAACGATGTGACTGCTGTTCACGTCTTTACTGATCTGTATGGTGCAGGATTTTCCCTCTTTGATCTGGTCTGCTTCTGGGAATTGCTTCTGTTTGTTGTCCGTTTCCTTTCCCTTTCCCAGGGAGACCAGTTATGAAGTAGAAGTAGCTGGTCTGCATCCTCTTCTTTAATCTCTCTTTTTCTGCGAAGAACTCCTTCTTTTAGGGTTCTTAGACTTCTGAGGGCATCTTCTTGAGAAAGCATTATTCTGCTTGATTCATATTTATAGAAGGTCTTCTATTTGAGAAGAAATTTTGGGTCACCAATATGAAATGACAGGCAAGTTAGGAGTTATTTCTTTTCTTCTGCTTATTCCTCCACTTCACGGGTTGTAGCTTATGTTCTCTTAAAGACTCTCTTGTAGGTGAATTATATTTTTTTTTTTTTTTTTTTTTTTTTTTTTTTTTTTTTTTTTTTTTTTTTTTTTTTTTTTTTTTTTTTTTTTTCTCTTGTAGGTATTAAAACTGCTTTTTGGATTGAAGATTTTTTATTAAAATCACATTCTATTATATCTGTCAGGTTCGCCGACTTGCAGGTGAATGCATTATTTTTACACTTTGCATATTTCTCAAGTACAC
>JABUQX010101460.1:5000-17500 GCA_015478945.1 Trachelipus rathkii
TGGCTGGTGAAATTAAATCTTTGAGAAATGTAAGGGGACTAAATTTTGAGTGCGATATGGTTCTGCATGAGGGTATGCTGTTACCGATGCTAATGCATAGTAGTGAAACTATGATGAGGAATAAAATGTATTGAAGTAACGTGCAGCCTATCTAGATAGATAATCTTGGGACTAAGGGCGTGTTAAGTGTGAGATGAATTGATAAAATGGTAAATGAACTTGTTAGGGATCTGTGTAGTGTGAAGAAAGGAATAAAGGAGGGTATTAAAGTAGTTTGATCATTTGGAAAGGATAGGAGATAATTGATTAAAGTTTAATCAGTTGTATAGTAGTGAGTGTGTTGGAAAGCGGTGGACTGGAAAACCTAATAAAAAGTGGATTCAGTCAGTAAAAGAGTATGTGAAGGAATGGAATGAGAATTTAGCCAAAGCGAGAAGAATGGTGCATAATACGAGAATATATATATATATATATATATATATATATATATATATATATATATATATATATGTAATATATATATATTTATTTATAAATTATATAATATATATATATATATATATTATATTTAATATATATATATATATTATATATATATACTATATATATATAATACTATATAGTATATATTTATATATATATTATATAGATATATATATATTAATATATATATATATATATATATATATATATATATATATATATATATATATGATTAATTAGTAAATTTGTTGCAACCGAACCTCTATTCCATGAATTTGGGGATTCATTACCTACCGCAGGAGGGTTTATAGTCAAGGAAAAATTGTGTTACATGTAATTTCTAACCAAGCGGATTATAATGCAAAGATTATTTAGGCTTGATAGCAAGTCCTGCTTCCGCTCAACGCATTAGGAAATTCTAGCCACCGTGAACGTGGTTTCGCATCCAAATGAACTAGAAGCATGAGAGAGAGAGAGAGAGAGAGAGAGAGAGAGAGAGAGAGAGAGAGAGAGAGAGAGAGAGAGAGAGAGAGAGGTTTTGTGTGTTATAATAGATTGTTCTGTTGTATGTGACTATCTATGTTTTTAGTAATGTGTGGGTATTGAGATTAGCGTAATTCACTATGACGTAAACTTTAATTAAATATTACAGAAAAACATTTACTGATGGTAATTTTTTTTGTGTATGTTCAGATAGCCAGACCGAGATTCGAACTCTCGCTCTCACTCATACACACGCATACACATACACACCTACACATACACACATACACAGAGACAAATACTCGTATGTATATATATATATATATATATTATATATATTTATAATATTATATAATATATATTTATATATAATATCTCTCATATATATATATATATATATATATAAATATAATATATATTATATATATATATCTATATATATATATATATAATATAGATATATATATATATATATATATATATATATATATATATATATATTGGTCTAAATATTTTTTTAAAAAGTTGTCCCCTAATGGACATCGCCCTAACTGAGGAAGGGAACTTTCCAGGAAGTTTTTCCCTTCATAGGATTCGCATGAGGGAACGAAACATCATTAAATAATTGAGTGAATCAGTGTGCCACTATGCCATGGTAACACTGAATGAAATTAAAAGAATGCCTTGAAAATTGACATATTCCGTAGTTTCTTTCGTATCCCCTACAGCCCGAGATCGAATCCTGAGTCTGTCAGGAAGAAATGGAAGTGGGTGTTGTGTGGGCTAATCACCTAATTGATGAATCAGAGCTGGCGAATCTGTCCTACGCTCCTTCAAGGAGTAATAGGAATCAAGTTTAAATTTTACACCGACATTGACAAATATTAAGGACAGTTTGACGTATTGTAAAGAAATAAATAAGTAAATCCATCCCATTAAAGATAAGCTTAATTCTCTACTATATTTTGAGTTAAATGTTCCTTCATCCTTCATTCCTGATCATTCTCTTTTAAAATTATTAAACTTTTTTCCTTTATTTAATGCTTTTTATTGCCTGTTCTTCGGTTTTTTTTTTTTTTTTTTTTTTTTTTTTTTTCTTCAGTAATTTGTGAATAGTTCTGTTTATCGTAAATCATAATTGAGTCATATTTCTGAGGCGTTTTACCCCAAGCATCTCATAATTGAGTTATATATCTGAGGCGTTTTACCCCAAGCATCTCATAATTGAGTCATATGACTGAGGCTTTTGACAACACGAATCTCATCTTAGAATGAGAGTGATATGTCTGAGGCGTTTTACCCCACGCATCTCATCTTGGAATGGTGGAGTCTAGAGCTTATCGTCTTACCAGCTACTCCACTCTAAATAAATCTCTCCAATTTTTCCTTATACAATCTCTACTATTTTCTGGGCCCTGTTCTCTGACCGCAGACATATCTGCTATGCTCATTTTTGCATTCCCTCTATACCCACTACCGGTAAAGTCTAGGGTATTTTTTCTTTTTCTAATTTCCCAACATTAATTAAACTTTCACGCATTCAAACGTTGTGTATCGGGGATGTCGGACTGTGTTTGAAATTTATTTTGGTTTTCCTACTTTGGTGGGTTTGATGTAGTCCTTTGACCTTCTTTCACCAAATGTGATATTATATTATTATATATATAATAATATTATATTATAATATTATATATATAATATTATATATTATATTTATTATATATAATATATATATATATAATATAATATATATTAATAATATATATATATATATATAATATAAATTATATATTATAGTAGTTATGGCGCTCCGCGTATCTTACCACGATTTCTCAAAACTATTAAGAGCTATCGTTTTGAAACTTGTATACGGGTATTGGATGTTAACTGATCAACGCGAGTTTTCAAGTCTCTAGGTTGATATAAGGGGGTACCTCTCCCGAGAGCGAACCGCAAAATATGTCGCTTACGCCCCTTTTTGACGCTTCCGAATGAACGAGTTCGGTTAGGCCTAAAGCCTCCCAATCGTCCCAGGTGTTCGATTGACAAACGCTAACGCTTGTATATTATTAATTATTTATTATTATTATTATTATTATTATTATTATTATTATTATATTATTATTATTATTAATTATTTATTTATTATTATTACGAGAATCGATTGGCGTATTTAGGGGGGGGGGGCAGGGGGGGAACGATTTCTGAGTCGAAAAATGATTACTGTTAAGGAATCGTTTTTTACGCACTCCGACTCCGGCGCCGACTCCGACTCCGACTCAGACTCCGACTCCGGCTCCGGCTCCGACTCCGGCTCGACTCCGGCTCCGAACTCGACTCCGACTCTGGCCCGACTCTGACTCCGAGCGACATGATAATCGATTCCGAAGGGAATCGTTATGATTCGAAAACCGATTCCTAACGGGAATGATTTTTTAGGCCATCCGGCTTCCGGCTCGGCCAGCCTCTGTTCCGATATATATAATCTACTATATATATAATATAATATATATATATATATAATATATATAGTATATATATATTATATATATTATATATATATATATATATATATATATATATATATATATATATATATATATATATATATATATATATATATATATATATATATACATGGGTCAGAGTTATCATATCGGGTTAAAATTTGGAGGGGGGTAGATGGTGACGTAATTTCGTCGTAGACGAGATTACGTCCCTGTGGGCCCCCGAAAGGGCCCCCCCCCTAAAAATCGACATCATCGTAGAAGGCTGAAATTTGGTGAGAGGATTCAGAGTTGAATTTCTAGAAAGAGTTGGTATCGGAATCAGAGGAGTTGGCATCGGCATTGGTGCTGGCTCCGGTGCGGTGCTGGGTTAGTAAATATTTGTATAATAATACGATATTAGTATCTTTATATATGTTATTGGACCTGTAGAACTCGAAAATGATGGATATAATGTCGTAAAGGGTGTCAAGGGCCCCCTAAAGGGGATCTCCCCTTTAGAAATGAATGAAATGCATAACAGAAGTGGAGAAAGGAGACAGATTCGGAGTCAGAGAAGGGATAATTCGGTGATGGACTCTGAGTCAGAGGAGTCGGTGTCAGTACCGGCACCGGTGCTGGAGCCGGTGCGGTGCGGTGCAGAGCTAATAAACATTCGTATAACAACAATGTTGTTATCCTTATATATGTTATCGAGTCTGTAGATTTCGAAAATGATGGTTTCAGAACTATCAAGAAAAAAAAATAAAAAAAAATAAATAAATAAATAAAATTTCTTATTCTTTTTATGTTTATAACTTACAAATTTACGTTTTTACATACCATAAAGCAGTAAATCAAACAGCCCTCCTCACCCCTTCCGTGATCTATTGATTCAAGTCATATTTTTTTTACTAAAATTGTCATGTTTTGCATACCCTAAAGCAGTAAATCAGTAAATCAGTAAATCAAACAGCCCTCCTCACCCCTTCCGTGATCTATTGATCTTTTGATCTATTGATCTATTGATTCAAGTCATATTTTTTAGTAAAATTGTCATGTTTTACATACCCTAAAGCAGTAAATCAGTAAATCAGTAAATCAGATCACATCCAGCCACCCTCTATCCGTCCGTGATCTTTGATCTATTTGATCTAACTGATCTCTTGATTCTTGCGATCTCTTGATTCAAGTCATATTTTTTACTAAAATTGTCATGTTTTACATACCCTAAATCAGTAAATCAGTAAATCAGTAAATCAAACCACCATCCAGCTACCCTCCTGTCCATCCGTGATCTATTGATCTATTAATCTATTGATCTATTGATCTAGTGATCTATTGATCTAGTGACTCAAGTCATATTTTTTATTAAAATTGTCGTTTTACATTCCCTAAAGCAGTAAATCTAGTAAATCAAACCTATACACCCTACTCCTCCTCTCCGTCTCCTACTCTTTCATGATCATCGATCTATGATTCTATTGATTCAAACCACATTTCGTGTATAATTTTGGATAAACATAACTAAAAGCAAGTTCTTTATACACTGATCAGCGAATATATGCTAACGTAACAATGTTTTCACATTAATAAAGCTAATATAACATCATCCGGTCTAAAAATATAATGTACAACAACAAACCAAACACATCTCAAACCCGAATAAAAGGTTAAAATTAGCAAAGCTCCACACTTAACAATAGTAAAGTAACTAACATAGCGTACAAAAACGTAACCTGTTCACACTTTGTCAAGGCATATCTCCTAACATATAATGCTTAATTTTTACATTAACAGGGTAATATTCAACAAAAAGCTCACCATAACCTTACCCAAGTATCATAATACCTAACGGATAAATACAAACATAGTAAAGTTTTATCCTCTGTAAAGCTAAACTATGATTATTAACAACTTACACATACAACCAGACAAATAAACAGCTATCATTAACAACTTAGCTGTTGATATATTGATTAAACTTGCATTTTGAGTATCATTTAGGTTAAACATAACATAAAAACGTTCTTTATACACTAATAAAGCTAACACAGCATCGCATGAACTAAGAATATACTATACAACGACAAACCCAACACAACTTACGATCGAATAAACTGTTAACATTAACAAAGTTCCACACTTAACAACAGTAAAGTAACTAGCATAGCGTACAAAACCTTAACCTATTCACACTTTTTTCAAACATATCTCTAACATATCAATGTTAATTCTGCATTGACACAGTAATATTAACAAAAATTATCATAACTTAAGTTCTTATATAAGCAAACCATCCATATATAGCTAACGTGACCAATGTTTTTCACATTAAATAAAGCTAAACATAGCATACCTGAACTAAGAAATATAAGTAGCAATAACAACCTTACACACCTTACGTACGAATAAACTCTAACATTAACAAGTTCCATACTTAACAACAGTAAGTACCTAACACTTCGTACAAAACGTAATCTATTCATACTGTTTTCAGAATTATCTCTAACACATCAATGTTAATTTCACATTACACGGTAAATTTAACAAAAAATTAACCATAATCCTGTCTAATTATCATACTGACAACTAATATAATGCTAACGTAACAAATTTTTTTTACATTAACTTCGTAATATTTAACAAAAGTTCATCATAACCTTACCTAAATATCATAATCCCCAACGAATAACTGCAACATAACAAAGTTTTATCCAAAAATAACATAAAAATAACAAAGTTTTATTCAAACATAGCATAAAAATAAGTCCTTTGAATAAAATATCATAGTAAAGTGTAATAGATTACTGATTTTAAAGCAGTAATATTTAACAAAATTCATCCCGTCTCCACAGTCCACCCTACCCACCCGTCCATGACTTTTGAAACTATTGATCTAGTTGATTCAGATCAATTTCAAGTATCATTTAGATAAACATAGTACAAAAATTAGTTCTTTGTGTAATACTAACCATATATATGCTAACGTGACAATGTTTTCACATTAATAAAGCTACATAACATTACCTGAACTAAGAATATAATGTACAACTACCAAAATTAACAAAGTTCCATACTTAACAACAGTAAAGTACCTAACACATCGTACAAAACGTAACCTATTCACACTTTTTCAAGCATATCTCTCACATCATGTTAAATTTTACGTTACATGGTAATATTAAAAAAAAATTTAGCATAACCCTGCCTAATTATCATACCTGACAACGAATATAATGCTAAGGTAACAAAGTTTTACGTTTACGTATATTTAAAAAAAAAATTCATCATAACCTTACTTAACTATCATAACCCACGAATAATTGCAAGCATAACAAAGTTTTATCCAAACTACACATAAAATACAAAGTTTTATCCATACACTAACTTAAAATTAAGTCCGTTTGAATAAAAATAATCATAGTAAGTGTAAATAGTTTACTGATTTTAAAGCAGTAAATCGTAAATCAAAGCAACACCCGTCCTGAGATTTCGCGGGCTAGGAGTCCCTCCATCCCACCGTCCATGATTATGCATCTATTGAATCAGTCATATTTCCGAGTATCATTTCGGATAAACTAGTACAAAATAAGTTCTTTATATACTGAACCTAAGCGATATATGCTAACGACAATGTTTTTCACATCTAATGAGAAGCTAACATCACATAAACTGAACTAAGAAATATATGTACAACGACAAATCTAACACATCTTAAGCACGAATTAAACAGTTAACATTTACAAAGTTTCATACTTAACACCATAAAGTAACTAAATAGCATACAGAACGTAACCTGTTCACACCTTTTCAAACGTAATCTGTAACATATCATAGGTATTTTTACCTTAACAATGTAAATATTTAACAACATTGTCATAACATAACCTAATATTCATACAGCCCAAACGAAATATAAGCTAAGGTATCTAAAGTTTTCACATCCATAAAGTAACATTCATAACCTGATAAGAATATAATGTACGCAAAGGCAAACTAACATTCCTCACGTATGAATAATCCGCTAACATCCGCAAAATTCCCTACTTATCAAGTAAAGTAGCTAACAGGACAGACAAAACTCAATGTATCCCACTTTTTCCAACATATCAGCACCAGTTAAACCAGTATTATCTAACAAAATCCCTTAACCAAGTGACCAATTCTAACAAGATACCAGCCTTGAACTATGAATTGACGCTATATTCATCAAAGTGTCACTCGTTTCGAATATAACATCATTTTGAATCTATGAATAAACGTAGACATTAGCGAAATTCTCGAGCAAACCTAAACATTACTCAGCAAAAACTTAACCTAGGCTCACGTTTCTAACACATCATCGACAGTTAACACAGTAATATCATTACGAATCTTCCATCATTTCTCAACCAAATCAGTGTTAATTTCACCATTGTCATAGAATATTTAACATAAGCTACCTAACTTACGAATAAACAGTTTTAATTAACAAAGTTCTTTGCTTTATCAACGGTAAGTAACTAACATTTGTCATAAAACTTAACCTTATTCCTACTTTCGAAACATTACACAAATACCTCGGTTCGTTATGCCTTACACTGTTAGACCTTATCAATTAGGGACACTTTCATGCCTTATGCTCAAAGCTTTTGCAAAATGCCGCTCACTCATCAAGCATATCTCAATCTTCTACGATACTACACGAGCAACTTTCACGATGAACCCACTAACGGGTGAGATCACCTCAGAGAGATGCATGAAGACCCATCACCCTCCCCCTAAGGGAGTGTAAGCGGTTAATTTTCACTATGTAATAAACTACCTAAAGCAACACATCTCCTACCGAGAGAAATCCTAAGGGCATGCGCACCTTGAAAGGGTGTGAATCCGCAGATAGGGGATCACCCCCGAAGGGGGTGTAAGCGGGCATTACTCCTCCGAAGGAGGGGTAAGGCCTTAGCCCGAAGGGCTGAGGCCCTAAACCAGCTTGCTCTCCTCTTGCATTCTGAGCAGGGTCATATTCCCTTTCATAAAGATAAATTTTTCAAAATTGCTGGATGCCATGGCTTAGATTATCAAAGCCTTGATTAAACAATCTTTCCACGTCCGCTGAGCTGGCTAATTTGGTATTATACTTAATAAACATGTCCACTTAGACCTCCTGCTATTCACACGGAAACAGGCTCCTAGTGAGAAGGGGTACTGTGGTGAAATTTACTGCAGCCCAGCTATCCAAGGTTTGTCTAAATTTCTCCTCCAGAGGTCTCTGCTGGATACATGGGGCCTACAGTTTCTGAAATATTTAGAAATGGTATCAAGAACTCAAATCTTTTTTAAGTTTCATTTGAACATTATGCCAGTGTATTGTGAATATATATGTAATGTATAAATTGTGCATAGATTATATATATAATATATATATATATATAATATATATAATATATATATATATATATATATATATATATATATATATATATATATATATATATATATATATATATATATATATAATATATATATATATTATATACTCAAGAGCTTGGGCGCGGCTTAATTTTTCGAGCGTCCGTCATCGGCTATCGGCTTTGCCACTAACTAGTGCGTCGTCGGCTATCCGACTGCATTTTTGAAAACCTCAGTGCGGCATTAACTATGCGGCTATTCGGCTATCCTACGGCGATACCGTTAAATTACAAAGTAAACTTTTGCGCGATAACGAAAGCATGCCTTTACATTTTAAACCTTTTATAAGATAGTAAAACAGATTTATTTAATTTTTTTATTAAATGTTAACTACATAAATAGTTAAATACTTTCATAGCTATAGGTCCTCTTCCTCCTCCATGTCCTCCTGGCTAATCACTTCCTGCAGGAGGTCCATATTTCCTTTGAGGAAAAGAAGGTCCTCAAACCTTTCCTCCTTCAAGGACGATCTCTTGGCCCTGAGGATGTCCCCACCCGCGCTGAAGCACCTCTCCACAGCTGCTGAACTAGGAATGGGGGTATTATATTTTATAAATAGATCTATCCATATCTCCCTATGCTGGTTGGGGAAACAGGAACAGCTCGGATCTTCTTGAGAGGGCACCCACTCCTCCATGGACTTTCGTATGACGATTTCCACATCCTGTTGCTGGCTTGCTCTGCGTACCAATACTCTAGAAAACAATTTACTGAATAGGAGTGCGTCTGAATTGTGGGGTTCTTTTTCTGTTGGCTGGCCAAGCTGACGCTGCTGCTGTTTCTCAGTGGGTTTGATGGAGTCCCCTATCTTCCGGGTAATCCTGTCCCCGATCTCCTCCACCATGTCAGGTGCAATGCTTTCTAGGGCCTTAAGGGTGAAGGAGGGGTGAAGGGCAGTGGCCATAAGGAGATCCCTATTCTGAAAGAGGTGGCCAAACCTCTTTTCATAGCCACTGAGGAGGGCCTGTACTAGTGGCCTTGCATACACAAGATGAATATTTTCACTCTTCTCCTCAAGGCTGGTCTTCATCAACCAAAGTTGGGGTAGGAGGGTGCCCATGTATGCCCTTTTCTCCCCCTGAAGCATATCAAGACACTGCGCCACAGGCTGCATGACCAATGTGTACTCGTTCATGACCTGAAAGAGTGAAAATTAATATATTGCTTAGTTACGTAAGCATAATTGATTATTAATAAAAATACGGGAGCACGAGAGCGAGGTATCTGTATGGAATAGGGCGAATAGATCAAGAGTGAGGGTTGTACAGATGGACAATCTGAGGGCGTTCTTGGCAGTTAGGAGATTGGATAAGATGAGGAACGAGTTTATCATGGAAGCGTGTCTTGCGGGTAAGGGAAAAGACTGCCAAATTTGATGAGGATTTTGTAAGATGGTTTGGACATGTGGAGAAGGTGGAGAACACCATATTGGTTAAGAAAGTGTATAAGAGCACATGTGAGAGTGTTTTGCCTGTCGGACGACCGGAAAAAAAGGTGGATATATTCAGTTAGAGATTGTTTACGAAGTAGCGATATGAGTGTTGGGCAAGCAAGAGCGATGGTACAGGTACAGAACAGGGATTAATGGAGGGGGTTTGGGTTTGTGAGGAGATTTATAATTTAATAAATTTATTAAATTATAAATAAAAATATTAAAAGAGCAATTGCTACTTTAAAAATACTTTATATTTACCTCGACGTCTACCTCTGTGAGAGGGGAACCTCCCTTGGGCTGCTTGATGAGGATGGTGTTTATGGCATCCATTTGGTTTTCGACCCTTAAAACCTCCAGAAGGACCATCACACTATCATATAGGGAGTTCCATCTGCAGAAATAAATATAACTTTATATAAAATATCAAAAACTTATAAAATGAACTTGTCTATAATTAATCGGCAACAATTTCTTACGCTAAATTTCTTTTTTTAATAGTAACTACTACTACCTTGTCACCACAGGAGTCTTCAGTTTTCTTTTGGCGACAATCTTGATCTGGTTGGCCACCACTGGGGCCCTGTTCTGAAGGTTCCACAGGGCCTGGATCTTAGCTATGGTCCTCCTCCACTGTGAGCCCCCCTTGCTCCAGCCCTGTATATCACTCACATCTGTTGTCGCCAACAGATTGAGTGTGTGAGCACTGAAACAATAAGATATTTAATTCAAGAAATTCAAAGATTATTAGTTAAATCTTAAATGACAAATCTTTATTTGTTAATACTTATTACTTAATAATATTATTAATATATATTAGTAGCATTTAGCACTAGTTTTCGCGAATTCTAAGTACCTGCAGCGGTGTTGAGGCGGCAGACTTGGGTTGTCACCCTCAGCCCTCAGGAGCTCCTGGAGATCCACAATCTCCAAGTCAGGATAATCAGGGTCCATAGGAAGGTTCTCCTGGTCCTGGTTGGACTCACCAAAGGCGTTGAAGGCTGCCACGTAGTTGGTGCCATTGTCCGTAGTGGTGGCCTTCACCTTACCGTGGATGCTAAACTCATGATGAATCTCTGTGATTAGTTTCCCCAGTAACTGGTGAGTTTGCCTTTCCTAAAGACAATAATTTTATTGTTTTAGTCTGTAAATTAAATAATATTTACACCTCATATGTTCTTATGGTTATGAGACTAAGGTATAAAATGACAAAATTTAACTTTTTAATTTTCTTACCTTCACCTCCCTGACCGCCAAAGTTGCATGGCACCTTTTGAGGTTGACCCTGTCAATCCAGTGGACTGTCATTCCCAAGAAGGACCTATTGTGGGCGGTCCAACTGTCGGCTGTAGTGGCCACCCACTTCTGGTGGAAGAGGTTGTTTATCAGTCGAGTCTTCCCCTTTTGCATCAGCTTTTCAATATCCCTGCTCAAAGTCCTCCTTGAGGTGGGATGAAACTCGGGATTAATGAGGTAAAACATCTCCTTCGTGTAAGGATCATCAGCTAAATCCAGTGGCATCATTGAATGAATGAACCACCTAATGATGAAAAAGTAATTAAGTTAATAAATCAATATATTTTAAATTTTTAATAAAAATATTTTTAAAACGTGAAGACGCTAAGTCGCTCATATACCTATTTAAAAAAAATTGAGTTCAATTAAAATAACTAATATTATGTTTCTGAATTTTTTCACCTGGTGTAACCTTGTCTTGCTCTCTGCTGGCTGAACTTTGACCTGAAGCTCTCATCCAGAGACATCTGACGCTTGCGAGACTCACTCTCCCTTGAACTGGAGCGACCGCGCTTGCTAAGCCCTTCAATGGCTGCAGAGAGGTGAGGGAGAAGGTCATTGTGCATCTGGTATATAAAAATAATACAAACTTTAATTACAAATTTTTTAATTTTCTTTGATAACATTTGTATAAAGTATCAAGACTTTATACAAGAGTGTTTAAATCTTGATAACTAATTAACTAGCAACACCAGTTAGTTGTTGTGATCTTATCTAAATTATTTAATTAATAATTATTTAAACTTACATGCTTGTAATGCTGCTTGAGGTGGGACCTTGTCTGGGTGCTGTAGGAAAGCCCCTTCTTCCCTTTGCAGGCAGGATGTTTACACTTGGCAACACCAGTGTGAATCTTCCTAAGAGACACC
>JABUQX010101461.1:0-2500 GCA_015478945.1 Trachelipus rathkii
ACTATCACCAAGAAAGACGATTAGATTCAAATGATGATCCAATAAGTTGGTGGAAACGTTAATAAAATGTTACCCACGCTTGAGTAATTGCAAGGAAACTTCAATCCGAACAGTCCTTTAATTAGCCCATCATTAAAAGGAAAAAAATGAATATACAGAAAACATCTTCTACAAGTTAATCAATAACAGATTCACTGAAAGAGAATTTCTACAGTCCAGTAGTGATGAGAAACACACGCATTATCAAAGATGCAGTGCAAATGATTTGAATACTATCACGCGAAGAAACGACTGATACAAATCAAATGACGATCCTATCAGTTGGTGGGGTGTTAATTAAGCAAAATGCAATGTTTTACCTTCCGCTTAAGTATAATATCTTCATAGGAATACCTGGGGCTGTCCTCCCAACTAGTGTCCAAGTGAGAGAGTTTTCAGCAATGCTTGGCTATATACTGATGAAAGGAAACAGACTCTCAAGGCAGAAAAGGCAAGAAAAAATTGAATGTCTCTCAAGCACAACCTTCCATATTTGAATTTCAATACTAGTTCAAAATGTATATAATCCATGTAAAATTCATTAAGGTCGGAGGTTAGGTAAAGAGGTTGATGGGGTCATTTGAGCTTGGTCCCTGTCCGCACGTGGTCAACAATTTATTAATTAGATTGTGGTTAAAACTCGATATATATATATATATATATATATTTATATAATATATATATTATATATAATTATATATATTATATAATAAATATATATATATATATATTATATATAATATATATATATATATATATTATATTAACAGCATCCGCATCCGCGGATGTTAAAATCAAACATGCATACGCGGATGCGAAAAAAATGAAATCTGCGAAATCACTAATATTTATATATATATATATATATTATATATATATATATATAATATATAATATATATACTAACTATTATATATAATATATATATATATATATATATATATATATATATATATATATAATGTATATATATATATATATAAATATATATATATATATAATAATATATATAATATATATATATATATATATATATATATATATAATATATATAGTATATATATTATATGATATATATATATTATATATATATATATATATATACGTAATATATATATTATATATCTATTATATATATATATATTATAGTTACTATATATATATATATATATTAATATATTATATATTATATATATATATATCGTATATATATATATATATTATATATATATATATATATATATATATATATATACTATATATAGTATATATATATATATATATATTTATATATATATATATTATATAATATATAACTAATATATATATATATACCTCTTGGAGTATGCCATTGGGCTAAGAGGCAATACTCTAGGCCATGCGTTTAAAATTTGTACAGTTTGTGCTCTGAAAATGTTTTGTTCAAAATGGCTTTTAATCTTTTAAAAAAATGCTGTAAGGTTTCACTATCAGTAAAACAAATTTAAACATCTCTAACTAAAAATCTGTAAGTTATGGTCTTTTCAGTATAGTATGTGTACCTACCTATATATATATTACTATGATATATATATATTATATATATATATATATATATTATTATATATATTTATATATATATCATATAATATATATATATAATATATATATATATATATATATAAAAATAATATATACTATACTATAGACTGAGTTTAATTAAAGGTTTGTCCATGTTAATTTGTAATTTCTAGATTCTATTTAATTTAACCATCGGCTGGTGACAATGGGTTATTTTTTGCCTGATTATCCTCTGTTCCGGTTTCCATCATTTTAAAATCACCAGCCTGGCTGTGGCTGCCGGCTCCGACTCATACTTCTCCACCTATAACGCCCTGCTCTGAATACTATTATGAAATAATTATTGTTATGAAGTATTATTATGAAAAACAAGTTATTGTACTTTCTTTGATAAATATTTCATGTAAGACATTTTTTTTTCTTCTGCTCTGTCGCATTTTTTTTTATTTTATTTATTGATTTTTTTGCGGCTATCGCTTCACAAAAAATCTTTTCCATCTTAAACTTGCTTTTACTTTTGACGATGCAGAATCTAGTCCTTCAATAACAATTTGTTCCGTTAGTCAAAAAAAATTTTTTTTTACAATAGAAACTTTCACATATGACCAAATAAGGAGTACTTGCATTTAGGGATCTTCAATGAAGATTACATTCTGTTACATTCAAAATTGGGTTGGCCGACTTACCGGGTGTGTGCGGTAATGGTGCGCTCATTTTTTGTGCTGTTGCGGTGAGTATCATGTCATTGAAATGCAACAAGCAATCAGTCGATCCGTATTGCTTTTGACGTCACTAAGCCCATCCCTTTTGCTGTTTTGTTTGTTCTTGTTTTTGTTGTTTGGTATCCTTAGGATGCACATGTATAGCACGTAAATGTATGCTTTTTCCTGATACCCGGATT
>JABUQX010101461.1:10000-40190 GCA_015478945.1 Trachelipus rathkii
TGGGGATTCGTGTGAGGGAGGGGGGTTGTTTTGCGAGTTGTTTAGTTTTTTGATTACCTGCCAGGTTTTTTTATTATCCATGCGTGAGATGTTGCTCTGTAGGTATTCTGTAAACTTGTTAGTGGTGTTGGTGGTTGTGAGTTCAGAGATTTGGGTGTTTAGGTTAGTTATTTGGTTTGTGGTTAATGTGGTGTATGGTCGTAGTTTTCGGAGGGAGTTTCTTTGTTTAATAAGTTGACTGATTTCGGGGGATAGTTTGGGATTGTAGGATTTTCTGTGACCCTTAGGTATGTAGAGGTTGGCTGATTGATGATTGTGTGTTTAAATGATGATGGGGGTGTTTAAAGATTTATGTCATGTATTGGTGTAGGGTTTATATGGGATTCGATATGGTTAGTAAATTCTGTCCAGTTAAGCTTTTTTTGTAGTTAGTGTATGTGGGTGGTCTTTTTTTTGGGGGTTTGGTGGGGGGAGGTCAGAGATATGAGGATGGGGAGATGGTCTGATTGTAAGGTCGTGGTTGTGTCCAGGTTACGTCCTGTGATGTGGAGGGGCCAAATGTGACGTCTGGTGAGGTAAGAGGATTGGTTGGCTGGGGAGGGATTCTGGTGGGAAGGTTTTTTTAGAGTTAAGGATATTAAGGAATTCATAATTTGTTTAAGGATATGGAACCCCGGGGATCGGGATGGGATCTTCGGGGTACCAGCAGTGTGGGTGGGCGGTTGAGTCGCCTCCAAGGATAGAGATTGGTATGTAGCTATTGTTGATAGGGTGTGAGGTTGGGTAAGGTGGCGATATAAAGGTTGAAGATGTTGTAGGTGGTCTTGTTCAAGAGTATGGAACAAGATTGGGGATTTTATTAATGCGGCGGGGAATGGTGTGTGTAAGTGTTAGTAGTTGTATTATTATATGGTATGCTATTATGGATCAGTTGTAGAAGGAGTGGTGAGAGGTTGGGAGGGGAGATATAGTGGCATCGTAAACCATAGACATGTGGGGACGCGGGTTTTGGGCGAGAGAGGCCTCTTGTATAATAGCTATGTGGATATTGTGTTTTTTTTCAGGAAATGGTTAAGTTCTATGGATTTGTTGGTTAAGCCATTGATATTGAATTGTAATATGTTGAGTGTTTGGGGATTAGGTTTGGTAGGAAGTGGGTTTTGGTTGGTGGTGTGGGGGCTGCAGGTTGTACAGGTGTAGCCCATATTGTATCTGGGGAGGGTTCGGAATGGTGAGCAGGTCAGGTGCACCCATCCCTTGCAACTAACACACTGGATGCTATTTAGTCCAACTTGTTTTTGGCAGATAGGGCAGTAATATTTAGGGGGACCCGGATTGCCCTCGACATCTCCCGACCGGAGGAGTAGTAGTCTCCCTACAATGAGAGTAAAGATAGACAGAAAAGGCAGATTGAGAAAAAGATGATAATAGAGGAAAAGTAAAGTAGCATAAAAAATAGACCTATAATATATATACTATATATATATATATATATATATATACTATATATATATATATATATATATATTATATATACTATATGATATATATATATACTATATCATATATATATATATATATATATATATATATATATATATGGTACACGGTTTTTAAGCACAACACACGTTGAGTCAAAAAAGAACACTATCTTACTTTTGTATAACAGGATCGGCACTGTGTGAGCGACAGTGAATTCTCTACCTATCATTCTTCTTCTTATCTTGGACATGTGCGCATGGGCACAACAGCCAAACACTGCGTGGCTGAAACTGGGAAGCCCACAGTTCCGTACAAGGATTATATAATATAAAAGTATAAAGAAAGAATTAAAGAAAAAAACTCATTATATTGAAAATTATCAATAATATCGAGTGAAAATAGAGGGTGCTGCAGTTCCACAGTGCCTCTGCGAGAATCATTACTGTTCAGGAGTACCAGGAATAGGCAGTTTACCATGGAGCACTGATCGTGCAGATGAGGGAATATTTGAATATTATGCAATATTTTGTGAAAAATTTTTCCAATGTAAAAGTGATTATTGCTAACGTGATCTGATAGCTCCCGCCAAATTTTCGAAACTGTAAAAGAATGGATTTTCTTCTTGGATTGACAAAAGATTTGTTGCCCAAGTTTTGTAACTTTTGCGAAGCGCTCAACATTTAACCTGATCACAAATTTGAAAGCCATAATACAGATGGTAAGCCTTATTTAACAGTAATGGTTAATGGTGGCTTACGGAATAAATACGTTATTTGGCCCCAAAAGACGAAAGTTTCGGATTTATTCTAATATGAACTAGGTATATTTGATCCTTCACACAAATGCACTGATAATTTCTATAAAAAAAAGAACGCAAAAGTCAGACGACTGCTTCATTGATTGGTCCTTTTCAGCTTTTAAACAGTCGACCCGTAAGTACTAAAATTGATTAATAAGTTCCTCATTACAAATTATTTTGTTATTTATCATTATTAACATTTGCAATATTATAAAAAAATATATCTTTTAGTTAAATAACTGACAATTTATTACATTACAGAAGACATTTATTAAAGATACAATTGGCATAATTGCTAATTCACCGATCAATGGCTAATAAAAATATTCAGTTATAAGGCGTAACTAATATTGTAGCATGTTATAATGGCGAATATCAATCTGTTTTATATTAGACATTAAAATAATATAAGAAATTCTGTTATATATATATATATATATATATATATATATATATATATATATATATATATATATATATATATATATATATATATATATAATGCCTTAATTAAAATATTTCTTGTAAAATCCTTATATAAATAGAAGAAAATATTTGATATTAAACTTACAAAGAATATGGATTTTCTTCTATTTATATAAGGATTTTACAAGAAATATTTTAATTAAGGCATTACTATCTATTATTACTGTTGACGTCTTAAGTCTATATACCGTTTATATATATATATATATATATATATATATATATATATATATAGTTAAATAGGTATTTATATATATATATATATATTTATATCTTTTTTATCTTTAATTAATTCTTTGCTATATATTTATATATATATATATATATATATATATATATATATATATATAACGCATACCGGTGAAGCAGTAAGGCTCCCTCCGACTGACGGTACATCATTTTTATTGATGAATAAAATTCGAGATAGGACAAAGATAGAGTAAGAGGAAAGCTTGCAAATCAAAGCGTTCTTCCCGACGACTTAAATAGTTCCAGTGCACACATATATATATATATATATATATATATATATATATATATATATATATATATATATATATATATATAAATATATATGCCTGCTTGTATGCGAGCTTCCCATCAAAATTAAAAACTCAACATCCCCCAGGTAGGACGATTTAACGCCCTGTCAGGTGGACCCAACGAGAAAGGTCCTTGGGTAACTTGGGCCTAACGGCAAATCCGCTGGCTGGCCAGGCCTATCGCGGTAACCGGAGTTTTTCCCATTAGCAGCAAGCACGCTGCCAATGTACTCATTAACGTCTGAGTGGGACGAAGCTAGAGATGATAGAGAGTAACTCACTCTCGCTCCAACCCAGTCTCGAACCTGGGCCCCCTCGCTTGCTAGGCGAGTGCTCTACCACTGAGCTAGGAGCGCTCCTATATATATATATATATATATATATATATATATATATATATATATATATATATATATATATATATATATATATATATATATATATATATATATATATATATATATATATATATATATATATATATATATATACCCTTTTCTGTTTTTACAACTCCGTCTGTTTTTTTTTTTTTTTTTTTTTTTTTTTTTTATATATTTTCTAGTATATGATCCTAACAATCAATTTAAGTTGTAACGGACATATTTTGAATCAGCATATAAAAAATATAACAAAAAATGTAAAAAAAAAACACACACACTTTTTTTCATAAATAAAATATCTCAAAAAGTACGACACTTACAGAAAAAACAATTACATATTTGGAATCAGCGTATAAAGCTTATTACAAAAATGTAAAAAAAATAAAAAAAATTTAGGGGGCTCGAGCCGACGGGGGACAGAGGGGGGGCGTTTTCCATACCCCGTAGGGGAGGGGCGGAGGAACCCCCGCGACACCCAAATAGTCCTACCCTGTCGTTCCCCGGAAGGCCGAAAAGAGACCCCGACTCCTGCCATTTTTGCAGCTTTACCCCTTGGAGTATTCCTTTAGTTAAAAAAAAAAAAAAAAATTAAAACTGACGGAGTCGTAAAACGTAAAGGTCCTATATATTTTTGAATCATGTCCGTTACCACTTAAATTGATTGTTAGGATCATATACTAGAAATATATTAAAAAAAAAACAACAAAAAAAAATTCAAAACTGACGGAGTCGTAAAAACAGAAAAGGTCATATATATATATATATATATATATATATATATATATATATATATATATATATATATATATATATATATATATATATATATAATATAACTCATATATATATATATATATATATATATATATATATATATGTGTGTGTGTGTGTGTGTGTGTGTGTGTGTGTGTGTGTGTGTGTGTGTGTGTGTGTGTGTGAGGGTGCGTGTTTATGTGTGTATGGTGGGGGGAAGGTTGTGTGTGTGCGCGCTCTCTCATTTAACTGCATACTTCTTTAAAATTTAGATGACGAAATTTCGTAAGAACTTTTTTAGGTCTTGCAATATAGAACGGTTTTCCAAAACTTGCTTAAATTTTAGATTTTTAAGTCAGGTAACACCAATTCAACATGGCGGTTGGGATTCCAAAATATTCAGCTGATACATGATCATTTATGTTCTGTTATAAGAGGATTATAACTAGCCGAAAGAAAATAATAACGAAATCTATTGGAAATTTTTTAAAAAAATAACGTTACAGACGAGTTTTTTCCAATAGGCTTAATTATATTGATATATCCTCTATAGCCTACGAGTAAGGCCTAGTATTTTTAATTCGCCCAAAAAATATCGGAACTTGTCCTTTAAAGGGATGTTAACCGATATATATCGAACGAACATGTAATCGATTTTTTTCGATTATTTCAAGGCAATAGAGCGTCAGAGTTTCGGATGCCAAAAACCGTTTGTTTTTTTTTAACTAAAGGAATACCCAAAATTAAATCGCAAAAATGGAAAGAGTCAGGGTCTCTCGGCCTCAGCGGGGAACGACGGGGGGTCTTCGTCCCCCTCTGTCCCACCGTCGGCTCGAGCCCCTTAAAAAAAAATTTAAATATTTTCTGGAGCATGAAAAAAAAGCAGCTTTTGGCAACTCTTACGCTCCTTCTATTGTAGTTTTAGCTAGCACGTGACACTGCAGGGTTCCACGCGGTGTTCGGCGATTTTTCGATATCATGTCTTTTTATGTAACATCCTTTTAAAAGGGTAGCGCCAAAATATCAGTAAAAATTTTAACTAATTTTAACTAACTAACTAAAAAAAATATAAAATAAATTTTATATATAAAAACGTAATACAAACGTCGAAATATAAATGGGGGATAAGAAAATGAGTTTGTTCACATCTTAAATTTTAGCTTGTTAGAGTTGTAAAATTTTTAAGACCGTTATACAGTTTTAGAACGAATTTCGTGCAAAATCGACCACGACTGCTTACGAGTTTTACTTTTGTTTACAAACAATTTGAATCACAAATAATTGATCAACTATTGAGATGGAGTTCAACGATTTGGAAGAAATTTAGATTTAATTAAAACTGATTAAATTGAATGAAATATTCATCAATTCAAACGGGCCTGCCACGTAGTGAAAACATCATTTGATTTCTTTACGAATATATCAAACAGGATAAAAATATGGGCCAAACTTTGCATTAGCGACGCAAGATAACTCAGAAACTACGACTCATACCAGGAAACAGCATTAAGATATTTGTCCCCTATTCTCCAGTCCCTCTTCAAATTAGGCTTTGTGCAATGGCAGCATGAATTCATCTGTCCACCGACCTCACTGTCTGGTCGATCTACTTGGACAGAGTATTCCTTTAGTTTAAAAAAAAATGCGCACCGAGATATCTCGAAAACTAGGATACTTACCAAAAAATTATTTTAAATATACATAAATAAATAAATAAATAAATACTTACGTTCAAAACATTTCATTTTGTTTTTGTAGTAATTCCATGAAATTTAAGAAAGTATTGTGCCCTCTGTTTTCTTTTAACAAAATATACTATACATTATATTTTATTTTATTATATTTTATCATTATATATTATATTTTCAAATATAACTAAATTTACATTTTCTAATTATGCATTCGCTAAAAAAATCACGGCGCCATATAAACATGGAACTTATCGTACAGTACGATTACGATATCTAATTTTTAAACTTTTTTTAATATAGCTTTTTATAATTTAACATTTCCGGTAATAATTTTCATACGCTGATTCAAAATATGTATTTGTTTTTCTTGTAAATATCGTACTTTTCAAGATATCTTTCGCCGCTAATATTAGTAAAGTTTCACCAAAAAGGTGAATACCACACAAATATTTGGCACAATCCTATTATTTTTAAAGTTATTACTCAAAAACCTTCCATATGAATTGTATATATATAAAAAGGGAAAAAATTATTTCCTGCCTGCTTCCTGCCACCATATGTTTTGTTTACATTTTATCGTAAGCACGTCCTAAATTCGGCAAGCACGGGAAATAGCAACCTTACAGAGTTAAGAAATTCCTTACGCTTGGTAAGCATTTCTTAGTATTTTGTGCTAAATTTGACAAAACAAACGCAGACTCAAGTATTTCTTACAGTTCGTAAGCACAAATGCAAAATCGAAAAAGCCTTAAGTTGTGACGGCATTTTATAGCACAAAACTCGAGGAATTTCGCCCAAAATGGCGAAAAAAAACTATTTTTCTACGAAATTTTTTAGAAAACTTTTAAACTTTAGCTGAGAAGTAGACGAAGAGAAAACTGCTGAGAAAAAAAAGGAAGATATATTTAAATTTATTTCTTCAGTTATTATTATTATTATTATTATTATTATTATTATTATTATTATTATTATTATTATTATTATTATTATTATTATTATGTTGTAGTAGTAGTAGTAATAGTAGTAGTAGTAGTAGTAGTAGTAGTAGTATTAGTAGCTGTAGCAGTAGCAATAGAAGAGTATATTATTATTATTATTATTATATTATTATTATTTTTATGTATTATTATTATTGTTATTATTATTATTATTATTATTATTATTATTAAAAAGTAGCAGTAGTAGCAGTAATAATAATTCAATTTGACTTAACGTATCTCTATCTTATTTATTTATAATATTTATAATATAATATTTATTTAGAGTTTTATTTTATTCTAGAGAGAAAGGAACAGAAGGAGGGGTATCAAATTCCCACTGAAATCGATACCAAATTCTTTCAACAGTAATAATTCGATTGAATCACGGCATTAAAATATATAAGGCATTATTAGTCTATGATAAGGCATCATTAGTCTTATAAATGCATGTCGAGACTCCTCTAATATCTTCTAATTTGAGAAAGATATGCGAGTCTGATCAACTGTTTGTAACATGAGGAAGACACAAGTTGGGGGGAAAAAACAGTCCAGTACTCGTGGTCGTGGATCTTCTTGCGAAGAAGAATATTCCAAAATATTTTGTTTGTTATCAATTGTATAGATTAAATTACTTCAAAATATTCATGACTTGCTGCTCTTCATAAGATCGTAAAAATGTCCGGCCTAATTCTTGGCGATGTATTTGAGAAACACATAAATTAGGCTCAGGAAACACTTTGTTGTGGACCAACGATCTCACCTTACGGGATCTCCCCCTGTGGAGCTCGGCAACAAATCAATCTCATTTTATTTTCATTATTTTTACATTTTTTTATGCTTTTATGTCGGACAAGACACCAAGAACCCTTTTAAACCGCAAAACTGTATTACCAACACAGGTTTTTAGGTTAGCGGATGTGTAATGTTTTTTTTCGTTTATCTTTATATATATATATATATATATATATATATATATATAATATATATATATATATATAGCATATATATATATATATATATATATATATATATATATATATACTATATATATATATATATATATCTTTATAATATATATATATATATATATATATATATATATACATAGCATATATAACAATAATATATATATATATATACTTTATTTAGCATATATATATATATATATATATATATATATATATATATATATATATATATATATATATATATATATATATATATATATATATATATTTATAACAAAAAAATCTCTATATATATATATGCTGCTCTTTGCTCTCATATATATATTTATATATATATATATATATATGCTATATATATATATATATCGGAAAAAATAGTTCCGTTATCGTTACTCCGTTGGAAAAGTAGTTCCGTTATCGTTATTCCGTTTCTTTGAAAGGAAAAGTAACGAAGTGCCGTTACTCCGTTACTTTTAGCTTTTGACTATGACATTAATTACGGTATCTTAGGTAATTTATTGGTTTGTGTATATTAAATTTTCAACATTGTCATTATTATTAAAAAACATACCCTCATGTAAGACCCTAGCGCACTCAAGACTTAGTCCCTTTACATCCACCAACGATTTAATTGCACCAGCCACCTTCCTGCCATTCGCAACTTTCCTACTATACTACACTCTGCGTCATCCGTTAACTTTTCATCAAACATATATACTAAATATATAAACTCAGACACTTGTTCCAGCTGCTCACCATCTAACATAACTTCACACCGAGGACTGTCCTCACTCACAACCATAACCTTACTCTTATCTACGTTTACTTTCAAACCCCTCCTTTTACACACCCTGCCAAATCTCTCTACCAATCCTCTCAAACTCTAGATTCGCCACACAAAACCAAATCATCCGCATATAATAGATAGGGCACCTTCCACACTCTTCCATTCTCCATCATTCTAACACCATCCCATGTCACCCCCACCTCTAATTCTTTTATAACCCCATCTAAATACAAATTGAATAACCAAGAAGACATAGCACATCCCTGCCTCACTCCGCTATTAATATTAAAACAATCACTTTCAACTTCATTTTATTCTTACACTTCACTATCGTCATGCATACTTTTGATTCCATTCAGAAGCTTACCATCAACACCATATATCAATAACACCTGCCATAGAGCTTCCATATTAATCATATCATACGCCTGTTTGCAAATCCAAAAAACCTAAATACAATTTATTTTTCTTCTCCCTCATTTTCTCAATCATTTGTTTCAAGATAAAGATTTGATCCACACATCCTCTACCACTTCTAAACGCCCCTTGTACTTCACAATCAGTCCCTCAGTCACTCGACGCATTTTTTCGACCAAAATACCAATATATATCTTCCCTACTACACATAATAAACTCTCCCTCCTATAATTCCTACAGTTACCCTTATCTCCCTTACCCTTATATAAGGGTATTGTTACTGCTCTCCTCCAATCCCTTGGAACTATAACCTCCATAAACAACTTTGCTAAACTTCCAAATCCAATCAATCACCATCTCGGCCCCGTTCATGATCATTTCACCGGTAATTTCATCTACTATACCTGCAGATTTACTATTCTTCAACTTTCTCTTCTCTACCCATTACCTCCTCCTTACTAATGACCTCATCCCCAAAATACCTATTCCTTCTTGCACCACCAAACCCACAAACATTCACTATCACCTCTTCATTACTGCCAATGCTATGTAGATTTCATTTCATCAGTTACGAAAGCACCATCTCTATTCATTTTTATATACATATTCTCTTTATATATATATATATATATATATATATATATATATATATATATATATATATATATATTTATATATATATATATATCTTGCTATATATATATGCTATATATAACTCTATATATATATATATATATATATATATATACAACATACTATATATATATATATATATATATATATATATATATATATATAATAATAATATATATATATATATATATATATATTTATATACTATATATATATATATATATATATATATATATACTGCTCTGCTATATATATTATAAAAGGATTTTTAGCTTGACCGGGATGGTAATTGGCTATCAACATTCAAAGTCGAACAAAATGTAACGGACTAAAAAGTAACGGAGGAAAAATAACGAAAGTTATTCGGTAAGCTACATGAAAGAATAACGAGGCCGTTACTCCGTTATTCAAAAAACTAGTTCTGAAACTAATATTGGTCCAAGTCACCCCGCCCTACGCTATATATATATATATATATATATATATATATATGATAATGCATGGAAATTTGAAACATTTATTAAATCAGGAGGTTTAATTAGTGGAAATTGATACGTTTGCGGCGTTTCCTCTTTCAGTTTTTTACTAGGTCCTGCTGCTATATATATATATATATATATATATATATATATATATATATATATATATATCAGAGGCGACTCCTACACTCGTGCTGCTCGTGCTCAGCACGAGTTAACATTATAGAAACGATCGATTTTTGCAAATTTCAAAATGTTACGATAAAATTCATTTTTTTGGCGAAAGTTGGTCAAATAAAGGAAATCATTACATAATAAATATGAAAGTTTATACAAAAATGAAACGAAAAAGGTAAGAATAACCGCTGTTAAATAACGCTTTTAACCCATTAAAAATGGCGCCAGTTCGTGCCCAAATCGAATAGCGGAGATGGTGTCTGTGTATTTATAGCATAAAATTGTTTATAAATACTATATTTATAAATAATATGTTTAAATGCTATACATCATAAATAATAATTTTATAACAAAGAATATTTAATAAAATAAATAAAATAATAAAGAAATTACTAAAATACTTAAGAATAATGGAAGAAAAAGAATAACTTGAAATATTATTATAGTTAATCATGGAATCAACTCTAAATTAAAGAAAACGTTTTAGATAGGAATAACTCAAATATTTTATATATATATATATATATATATATATATATATAATATAAATAATAATAAATATTTTATAATATATATATATATATATATATATATATATATATATATATATATATATATATATATATATATATATATATAGAGAGAGAGAGAGAGAGAGAGAGAGACACGAGTAGTAAAAAGTTACTGGAGTCGCCACTGATATATATATGTTGGCGGCTCTACCATAGGGACTGCAGAGATGAAGCCCCAAAAAAATAATGGGAAATGCTTTTATGATCGGAATTTACCTAACAGAAAAATATTAAATATATAGAGTACATTAAATTCATAGTAGTAATGACAGTATGACAGCACAGCAGGTAATGCAATTAAATCGGAGTAAATAAGTAAAGAAAGGACTGCAGCTTTGCAGCCTGAATAACGACCAACAATTATTACAAGAGAACCGCAAATTAAGTGAAATACGACGGGCATTACAAGAATTTATTTAGTGGCTGTATATGTCAGAACTAGAAACGAAGAGTTACGAGAAATGAAATTTGTTTAATTCGATTTAGGATTTGAAAATATTTTATTTGAAAAAGTCATTTCGTAATATATTTTGTTTGAAATTTATTTTATGATTACGTGAGTAGTAGGAGCGGCATTTTGGACCTAAATTTGACCGCGACCTTTTTTACCTTTTTCTGACCGCGACCTTTTTGGCCTTGACCTTTTTGGGCCTTGACCTTTTTGGGCCTTGACCTTTTTGGGCAACCCAAATTTTTTGAGAACCCAAATTTTTTGGCAACCCTAATTTTTTGAGAACCCTAATTTTTTGAGAACCCAAATTTTTTGAGAACCCTAATTTTTGCAACCCTTCGAAGAAGGGTTGCGCCAAACGGTTGCGCAGCGACGCGTTTTGTACTGTCCCCACCTAATTTTTGAGAACCTAATTTTTGTAACCCTAATTTTTGAGAACCCTATTTTTGAGAACCCTAATTTTTTGAGAACCCAAATTTTTGAGACCAACCCTTTGATCTTCCATGGGTCAATTTTGACCCACCGAGCTTTTTGAGAACCCTAATTTTTGAGAACCCTATTTTTTGAGAACCCTATTTTTGAGAACCCTAATTTTTTGAGAACCCTAATTTTTTCGACCAACCCTTTGGTCTCCCATGGGTCAATTTTGACCCACCCTATTTTTTGGCCACCCTTTAGGGGCTTAGCCCTTTTTTGATGTCTTAACCCCTTGTTTGACCATGATATTTCGGCCTTGTCCTTGCCAGATACCATGGGTCAATTTTGGCCCACGCTAATTTTTTGACCACTCGTGGCCCACCCGTCACATATTTCGTTCCTAACTTGAACGTATGTATGGATCTATCCTAACTTGAACACCACACACACACACACACACAACCACACCACACACACACACACACACACACACACACACCACACACCACACACTTAATACACACATTCACATTGACAATTATACACACATTACACTATGACACTTTACATTTACACAGTAGACACACGGTACAAACACAACTACCAACCCTTTGGTCTTCCATGGGTCAATTTTGACCCACCCTAATTTTTGCCCATCCCTAATTTTCGGCAGACCTAATTTTTCGACCAACCCTTTGGTCTTCCAGGGTGCAATTTTGAGAACCGAAATTTTTCGGTCAACCCTTTTGTATTCTACGGTACAATTTTGACACTACCTCAGCTTTGATGCCTCAACTTTGATGGCCCCTATTGATGCCTCAACTTTAATGCCCCAGCTTTGATGCCTCAGCTTTGAATGCTCAACTTTGATGGCTCAACTTTTACGGCTCAACTTTGATGGGCATTCTTTGATGTACCTATATTGTTGGTTCGCTTTGATGACTCAGATTTATTGTGGTTCAACTTTTGATGTTCCAATTCAACGTAAGAATATCTAGTGAGTTCTATTTAGTGTTCTATGAGATATTCTAATAGAGTGCCGGTGAGTGCCAAGTGCGTGCCAATGAGTGCCAATGAGTTGCCAAGTGAGTGCCACATAGTGCCAAGTGAGTGCCACATAGTGCCAACTGAGTGCCACTTTTTTCAAGCCTTTTCTAGCCTCCCCTGAGCCTAGAATAGCCCTAATATGGGTGTCTACCCTAGGTTATAAGGTTTGAGGAATCGATTGGTGTATATTACAATCGCTAGAATGCTTCCTACTATGAGATTAGTATTTTTATAACACTTATAAGCACTTACACTCGCCATAGACACTTACAAACTAGCCCATATACACTTACACTCACCACAGACACTGTTACACTTTACACTTACACTCACACACTCGAAGCTCAATTTGTTGCCGCCTCTGATGACTCATCTTTGATGGAGTCATCTTTGAATACCACCTATAATGATGATTCATCTTTGATGACGCATCTTTGAAACCTCCTATCATAAGCTGCCCACCAGGCCGCAGCATGATCCCACCGCGCGAAGGCCCACGACCCCGCACCCGCAGGTGCGTCCCGCCGCGTCCCCGCCGCCGCGTGCGCCCGCAGGGCCATATCCCGCGTACCCGCCCGCCGGCGTGCGCCCGCAGCGCAATATTCAATAATTTCCGCGTTACCCGCCCGCCGGCGCGTGCGCCGCAGGCGGCAATATCCTGCGGAATGAGAAAATATATATACTATTAAGGTCATTCATTTATTTCATATTAAACATTTCAAAAAATTTTCTTTTCAAATATACTATTAGTCATTCATTTTTATTTATACTTAACATTTTTATTAAAAACATTTTCGCGAACCTAAAACTGGAAATCAGTACAGAACCTAATTAATTAACTCCTGGATTTATTAACATTATTTTTACTTAACTTTTTACTTAATACTTTTAATTTATTAAATTTTAAAAAATTGTATGTAAGAAGAAAAAACCCAGAGTATATATATATAAAACATTTTTATTTACTACAATTGTTTTTACAGTCGAAAATTTTATTCAAACAATTACATTACATACCTTAAAGCAGTAAATCAGTAAATCAACTACCCCTCCCTCCCCTCTCTCCGACCCAAGTAATGCTTTTTTTGTTTTTTACTGTTGACTGCTTTAACTCATGTGTTACTGCTTTAACTCACATATTTATTAACATTAAAATTAACCTTAAAGCAGTAAATCAGTAATCAAAGGGTGTTACCTAACACCTAAGGGATTAGTATGCTTTGTTTTTACTGCTTTTACTGCTAAACTTTCTGCTTTACTGCTTAAACTCACTGCTTTACTGCTTGTTTAACTCACATACATTACATACCTTAAAGCATGTTAAATCAGTAAATCAATGAGGTGTTACCTAAACACCTAAGGGAATTAGTATGCTTTGTTTTACTGCTTTACTGGTCTTTAACTTTTTGCTTTACTGCTTTTTAACTTTCTGCTTTACTGCTTTAAATTTCTCTACTGTTTTACTGCTTTAACTTTTTGCTTTACTGTTTTAACTTTCTGCTATACTTTAACTCATGTTTACTGCTTTAACTCAATGTTGTACTGCTTTAACTCATATATTAAACCATTACATACCTTTTAAAGCAGTTAAATCAGTAAATCAAATAGAGATGCTCATATCACCAAGGGTTAAATATTGCTTTTGTTTTACTGTTTTACTGCTTAACTCATGTTTTACTGCTTTTAACTTCATATGTTTTACTGTTTTAACTCATATATTTTATTAACATTTTGCAAACGTAAAGCAGTAAAATCAGTAAATCAATAGAGGCGTGACCTAAACACCAAGGGGAAATTAGTATGCTTTTGTTACCTTGCTTTTACTGCTTTAACCATGTTTTACTGCCCTTTTAACTTTTCTGCTTTACTGCTTTAAACTCATATATGTTTTACTGCTTTTCTTTAACTCATATGTTTTACTGCTTTAACTTATAAGTTTTACTGCTTTTTTATGTTTCGTTTAATACTTTTTATTACTATTTTTATTCTTTTTATTTTTTTTTTTTATTTTATTATTTTTACTTAGTGTTATTTACTTCATGCCTATTGTTATTTATTATTTAGAACATACATACACATACACACACCACACACACATACCACACACAGACACAAATGCTCACTCACTATACAAGAACACACATGCACTATGACACTTATACACACATCACTATGACACTTACATTTAACCCATAGACACTTACATTACACTTATACACACGCGGTCACCACACACAACACACACACACACACACTTACACTTATACACACATTCACTATGACACTTATACACACATTCACTATGACACTTACATTTACCCATAGACACTTACATTTACACTTACACACACACACACACACACACACATATACTTACACTCACACACAGATTTACTTACACACGCAGATTTACTTACACTCACACAGATTTACTTACACTCACACACAGATTTACTTACACTCACACAGATTTACTTACACTCACACACAGATTTACTTACACACACAGATTTACTTACACACACAGATTTACTTACACTCACACACAGATTTACTTACACACACACACACACACCCACACACACACGCACACTCACTTACACATATAACGTATAATTTATTAAAACATTTTATGTTTTAATTAAACACGTACATTTATATTACTCATTCAAATATAACTAAAATTATTTCAAAGTTTCTTAAAACTTCTATAATAAATCAATCATTATCTTTGAACAAAGAATTTATTATTAACTGTTAATACTTTTTGTTTATAAATTTTATAACTATCAAGTTTTAAAATAACTTTTACTAAAATTTTATGAAATTTTATTAAAAACATATATTTTACGTACCTTAAAGCAATAAATCAGTAAATCAGTAAGGTCAGCCCCTAGCACCCCTCTACACCAAGCTATGCCACGTTTTGTTCTATTGACTTACTGCTTTACATCATCTTTAGCCATGTAATAAGTATAAAAATAACAAAATAAGTTCTTCTCTGCTAACATAACATGTATTTTATTAAAATCATTCTAGGTTTTTATTTAAAAATAACAAAATAAGTTCTTCTCTGCTAACATAACATTTATTTTATTAAAATATTTCAAAGTTTTTTTAAATAATTCGGATTTTCTTTATTATTATTATTATTATCTATGTACATTGACATCCATCACGTAAGAAAACCACAACAACCCGCCAACTCTTACAGATACGAAAACTGACCTCTCTCTTTTTAATAAAAATGTGTTGAGAATAACTACTTTAGGCCTTAATTTAGGATAAGTCCTTTTTGTGCCCGGGGCGATTTAGGCCTAATTCCAGGTCAAAATATATTTTCAAACTGACCTTTTTCTGTAAAATGTGGTGCAATAACTACGTTAGGCCTAAATTTAGGCCTAAATTTAGGACAAGCCTTTTTGTATCCCACGCTGATTTAAGCCTAATACCAGGTCAAAAAGGTAATTCCAGTTATAGCCAAGAATCATTGTTATTATTATTTTTTTATAAAATATATTTCAAACTGAAACATTCTGGATCGGTAAGATCCTTAAGCAGGTAAGAAGGAAAATGTTTTCCTTACTTGTGATTGGTTCGAGTAGTTTTCCCCTTATATGACCTCGTATGTGTTTGGTCGAGAATTATTTTTATCGTCTTTTGAAAAATTAACTTTGTTCTTTAAACTTGTATTGAGCAGGTGTGTTTTTATATCTTTTAGAACCCTAATCATTGTTAAAATCATAGTCATTTTTAGCTGTTAAGCGGTGCACAAGTTTTCTGATTTGTATTAAAAGTGTTTTATTTTTTACTAAGTTATATTATATTTATAATAAATACTTACATTGAGGAATAATTATTAATTTCACTAGAATAGATAAAATTATTCACTAGATTTATAGTAGACACTGTGAAGCAAAAGCAAGAGCGCCTCAAGCGCGACCCGGTTGCGGAACCGACGCTATGAACCCGCCAACGGCCCACCCTCGAATATTACTACGCGGTCGCGAAATATTTTCTTTATGATACACCGTTGTAAACTTTCATTACATTCATTTTTTTTTTCAATATAAAGCTTCCTATATTATGAACCGTCCATTTTATTTCTTTTTTTACATTTTTTTAATTTTTATTTTATAGAAATACCATTTCACTGGTAAAGTTTCTTGAAAAAATTTAGTTTTTTGAAAAGAACATTTTTGTTTTGTTAGAAAAAACAGTTTGTTTTATTTATCCTAAAGTTATAATTCCCTGAGGAAATAGAACAAATACTCCGGTTGTGACGTAGGCCATGTTCCTCTTTGTGGTATACCTTTAAGATCTTATTACTTTAATGAATGTAAAACAAGTTTTATATGCCTAAAGTTACACCTATATGACGGACGTAAGTAGAGTTAATGTATAGAAGTTATCCCATTCCCTCCGTTTTCAAGGTATGTCTTTACGTTTTAATCTTTCTCTATGTATAAGTTATGAAAAAAAGTTGTTTAATCTAAAATATTATTACATAATTACTATATTAATTAAATACACAATGTGTGTACATGCATAATAAACTTCCCCTCATTGTACAAACCGTAATTTCTCTTTATGGATTTCCAGTATTGGTATCATATTATTATACTTCAAAATTACATCGAAGTATGTAAGTTCATACCTATTCTATATCAGATGTTGTATGCATTCAGCAACCATCGAGAATATCTCCCTTGGTTTGTAGTAAACACTGATATACCAGGACTTAAAATAAACTAATGCGCTTATGTTATAATATTCTTAAATATACCTTGATACAGTACACAAACTAATATTATACACACTGAATGGGACGTGTTGTCCAAAAGATATCAACCTCTAGGATGTATGCCCTACCACTTTGAAAACAACGCTCCATATTTTCGCGACCACGTAGTTAATATTACGCCGGCGGGTTTATGCGGCTGTTCCCCACCGGGTCGCGCTTGCGGGCGCTCTTGCGTTTTGCTCTCACGTGATCTACTATAAATCTAGTGAATTAATTATTATCTATTCTAGTGAAATTAATAATTATTCACTCAATGATAATATTTATTAAAAGTATAATATACACTATGAGTAAAAATTAAAAACACTTTTTAATACAAAAATCAGATAAACTTGTGCACCGCTTAACAGCCTAAAATGACTAATGATTTTAAATTGAGTTAGGGTTCTAAAAGAGAATTAAAAACAACACCTGACTCAAATACAAGTTTAAGAAACAAAAGTTAATTTTCAAAAAAGACGATAAAATAATTCTCGACCATTCACATACGAGGTCTTATAGAGATAAGGATTACTCGGACCAATCACATAGTAAGGGAAAAAAATTTCCTTCTTACTTGCTTTAAAGGATCTTTACCGATCCGCATGTTTCAGGTTTTGAAATAATATATTATAAAAAGAATAATAATAAACAATGATTCTTGTTCTATACTGGAATACCTTTTTACCTGGTATTAAGGCTTAATAGCATGGGATTACAAAAAGGCTTATCCTCTTTAAATTTAGGCCTAAAATTTAGATGACCTAACGTAGTTTTATTGCACCACATTTTACAGAAAAAAAGGTCATTTTGAAATATATTTTGACCTGGAATTAGGCCTAAATCGCCCCCGGGCTACACAAAAAGGATTATCCTAAAATTTAGGCCTAAAGTTTAGTTATTTCAAACCACATTTTTACAGAGAGAGGTCGTTTCGTATCTGATAAGGGTGCGGGTTGTTGTGTGTTTTCTCGTGCATGGAATTGTCAATGTACATAGATAATTAATAATTAATAATAATAAAGAGGAAAAATCCGAATTATTTAAAAAACTTTGAAATATTTTATTTAACAGCGAGCGAATAATATAATGTAAGTGAAATAATTGTTATTTTTAAATAAGAAATTAGAAAGATTTTTAATAAAAAACATGTTATGTTAGCAGAGAAGAACTGTATTTTTTTATTTTTTATACTTATTAATGGCTAAAGAGTTGTAAAGCAGTAAGTCAATAGAACAAAAACGTGGCATAGCTTGGTGTAGAGGGGTGCTTAAGGGGCTGACTTACTGATTACTGATTTATTGTTAAGGTACGTAAAATATATGTGTTTTTTTAATTAAAATTTCATTTTTTAAAAATTTTTAGTAAAAGTTATTTTAAAAAACTTGATAGTTATAAAAATTTATAAACAAAAAGTAATTAAACAGTTAATAATAAATTCTTTGTTCAAAGATAATGATGATTTATATAGAAAGTTTTAAAGAAACTTTGAAAATAATTTAGTTATATTTTGAATGAGTAATATTAAATGTACGGTGTTAATTTTAAAAACATAAATGTTTTAATAAATTATTACGTTATATGTGTAAGTTGAAGGTGTGTTGTGTGTTGTGGTGTGTGTGTGTGTGTTGTCGTGTGGTGTGTGTGTGTGTGGTGTGTTGTGTGAAAGTAAATCTGTTGTGGTGAGTGTAAGTAATCTGTGTGTGTAATAAATCTGTGTGTGTAATGGTAAATCTGTGTTAGTGGAGTGTAAGAAGATCTGTGTGAGTGAAGTAAATCGTGTGAGTTGTAAGTAAATCTGCAGCGTGTGAAGTAAATCTGTGTTGTGAGTGTAAGTAAATCTGTGTGTGTGGGTGTGTGTGTGTGTAAGGTGTAAATGTAAGTGTCATGGTGAATGTAAGTGTCAAAGTGAATGTGTGTATTAAGTGTCATATTGAATGTGTGTATAAGTGTCATAGTGAATGTGTGTATAAGAGTAAGTGTGTGTGTTGTGTTTGTGTGTTGTGTGTGTGAGTGTCTGTGTGTGGTGACCGCGTGTGTATTAGTGTAAATGTAAGTGTCTATGGGGTAAATGTAAGTGTCATAGTGAAGTGTGTATAAGTTTCATAGTGAATGTGTGTATAAAGTGTAAGTGTGTGTGTGGGTGTTGTGTTGTGTGTGTGTGCGTGTGTGCATGTGTATGTGTGTTCTAAATAATAATAAACAACAAGGCAAAAGGTAAATAACACTAATATAAAATAAAATAAAAATAAAATAAATAAAAATAATATAAAAATAATAATAAAAAAGTTATTTAATTATTAAAATAAAAAACGTAATGTTAATAAAATATTGAGTTAAGCAGCACATTGGCTTTGTAAGCAGTTGTAAAACATATTGAGTTAAAAGCAAGTAAACAGAAAGTTTAAAAGCAGTTAAAAATGAGTTAAAGCAGTAAAGCAGTTAAAAACAAAAGCATACTAATCCCTCCTTGGTGTTAGGTCACACCTCTATTGATTACTATTTACGGCTTTAAGGTATGTATTTAATAAATATATGAGTTAAGCAGTAAAACATATGAGTTTAAGCAGTAAATCCAGTAAAACATATGTTAAAGCAGTAAAACAAGTAAAACAAAAGCATTAACTTAATCCCTTGGTGATATGTAGCAATCTCATTATTGATTTTACTGATTTACTTGCTTTAAGGTAATGATAATGTAAATAAATATATGAGTTAAAGCAGTAAACATATGAGTTAAAGCAGTATATAAAGAGGTTAAAGCAGTAAAGCAGGAAAGTATTAAACAGTTAAAGCAAAAAAGTTTAAAGCAGTAAAGAGAAATTAAAGCAGTTAAAGCAGAAAGTTAAAGCAGTGAAACAAGAGTTTAAAGCGGTAAAGCAGTAAAACAAAAGCATATAATCCCTTAGGTGTAGGTAACACCTCTATTGATGTTTACTGATTTACTGCTTTAAGGTATGTAATGTATGTGAGTTAAAGCAGTGTAAAGCAGTGAGTTAAAGCAGTAAAGCAGAAAGTTAAAGCAGTTAAAGCAGTAAAACAAAAGCATACTAATCCCTTAGGTGTTAGGTAACAAAACCTCTATTGGATTTTACTTATTTACTGCTTTAAGGTATGTAATGTTAATGAATTTGTGAGTTAAACAGTAAAACATTCGAGTTAAAGCAGTAAAACAGTAAAACAAAAAGCATACTCCCCCCTTAGTGTTAGGTAACACCTCTATTGATTTACTGATTTACTGCTTTAAGGTAGGTATATTAATGTTTTTAATAAAATTTTCGTACAAATTGAGTAAAATAAAATGTTTATATATCAGACCCTCTGGTTTTTCTTCTTCCATAAATTTTTTAAAAATTATAAATTAAAAAGTATTAGGTAAAAAGTATTAAGTAAAAATAATAATAAATTTATGTGTTAAATAATAGGTCTGTAATGAGTTACAGTTTAGGTTCGCGAAAATCGTTTTTTAATAAAAATGTTCAAGTATGAAGTAAAAATGAACCATAGTATATTTTTGAAAAAAATTCTTTGAAATGTTTAAGTATGAAATAAAAATGAATGACTTATAGTATATTTGAAATGAAATTTCGCGCGGGAATATTGCGCTTGCGGGCGCACTCGGCGGGCGGGAACGCGGAAAATATATGCGCCTGCGGGCGCACGCGGCGGCGGGTACGCGGCGGATTATGCGCCTGTCGGGCGGCACGCGGCGTGCGAGGGACGCGTCGGACGCACCGGCGGGTGGGCGTGGGCCTTCGCGCGGTGGGATCATGCTGCGGCCTGGTGGGCAGCTTATGATCTAAGTTAGACCAAAGATGCGTCATCAAAGATGAAACATCAATATAGGTGGTATCAAAGATACTTCATCAAAGATGAGTCATCAAAGAGGAGGCAACAAAATTGAGCTTCGAGTGTGTGAGTGTAAGTGTAAGTGTACCTGTGCGTGTGAGTGTAAGTGTATAGGGCTAGTGTAAGTGTCTTATGGGGAGTGTAAGTGCTTATAAGTTTTATAAAAATACTAACTCATAGTAGAAAGCATTCTAGCAGATTGTAATACACCAATCGATTCCTCATACCCTATTACCTAGGGGTAGACACCCATATTAGGGGCTATTCTAGGCTCAGGGAGGTAGAAAAGGCTTGAAAAAAGTTGGCACTCAGTTGGCACTTATGTGGGCACTCATTGCACTATGTGGCCACTCACTTGCATCATTGGCCACTCCACTTGGCACTCATTGCCACTCATTGGCACTCCACTTGGCACTCACGTGGCACTCATAGAATACTCAGTAGAACACTAATAGAACATCACTAGATTCTCTTTACGTTGATTGGGAACCATTTCAAAGTTGAACCATCACATAAATCTGAAGTTCATCAAAGCTGAACCCAACAATTATAGGTACCATCAAAAGATGACACCATCAAAGTTGAGCCATAAAAGTTGAGCCATCAAAGTTAGACGTCATCAAAGGTGAGTCATCAAAGCTGAGGCCTTTAAAGTTGAGGCATCAAAGTTGGGGGCATCAAAGTTGAGCATCAAAGTTGAGGCATCAAAATTGCACCCTAGAATACAAAAGGTTGACCGAAAATTTGGGTTCTCAAAAATTGACCCATGGAGGACCAAAGGGTTGGTCGAAAAATTAGGTCTGCCGAAATTAGGGATGGCCAAAAATTAGGGTGGGTCAAAATTGACCCATGGGAGACCAAAGGGTTGGTAGAGAGATTGTACGTGTGTATATGTGTAAATGTAAGTGTCATAGTGAATGGTGTTGTATATTGTCATAGTGAAGTGTGTATAAGTGTGTGTTGTGTGTGTGTGTGTGGTTTGTTGTGTGGTGTGTGTGGTGTGTGTGGTGTGTGTGTGTGTTTGATGTGTCTGTGTGTGTTAAAGTTAGGATAGATCCATACATACTTCAAGTTAGGAACGAAATATGTGACGGGTGGGCCACGAGTGGTCAAAAAATTAGCGTGGGCCAAAATTGACCCATGGTATCTGGCAAGGACAAGGCCGAAATATCATGGGTCAAACAAGGTTAAGACATCAAAAAAGGGCTAAGCCCCTAAAGGGTGGCCAAAAAATAGGGTGGGTCAAAATTGACCCATGGGACACCAAAGGGTTGGTCGAAAAAATTAGGGTTCTCAAAAAATTAGGGTTCTCAAAAATAGGGTCCTAAAAAAATAGGGTTCTCAAAAATTAGGGCTCTCAAAAAGCTCGGTGGGTCAAAATTGACCCATGGAAGATCAAAGGGTTGGTCTCAAAAATTTGGGTTCCCAAAAAATTAGGGTTCTCTTCAAAAAATAGGGTTTCTCAAAAATTTAGGTTCTCAAAATTGTGGTTCTCAAAATAGGGTTCTCAAAAAATTAGGGTTCTCGCCAAAAAATTAGGGTTGCCAAAAAATTTGGGTTCTCTAAAAATTTGGGTTGCCCAAAAAGGTCAAGGCCAAAAAGGTCGCGGTCAGAAAAAGGTCAAAAAGGTCGCGGTCAAATTTAGGTCCAAAATGCCGCTCCTACTACTTACGTGTTTTTTATATTACTTAATTAAATAGTTGAAAAGGGTTTTATTATTATTTAAGTGATTTTGATTCTCTCTCTCTCTCTCTCTCTCTCTCTCTCTCTCTCTCTCTCTCTCTCTCTCTCTCTCCTCTCTCTCTCTCTCTCTCTCTCTCTCTCGGCAACAAAGACAAATACACAGTGCGAAAAAACAGCCTAAACTCGAGATAAATTGACTCAGTTAGCTAATGATCTTAATCAAAGTTGGCATTATCTGTGCATATTTTTGAGTGTCTGCGTCTTTTTATGTTTGTGAATAATTTTCCCGTAGAGCTTCAATATGTTTATTCTTTATATATTTTATCCTAATAATAATATATACATTTTGAAAAAAAAAATTATATGATTATTTAAATAACATAGTGTAAACTTGTGAATATATGTCGTTTTCTTCCGTCAACAAAATGTTAATTTTTTTTTCAAAGTTATCATATTTAATTTTAAAATTATAAGGTTAACTCACAGCCTAGCACTAACATTTACTAGATTGTTGTAAGCTTTAGCTTACTGTTATATATATATATATATATAATATATATATATATATATATATATATATATATATATATATATATATATATATATATATATATATATATATATATATATATATATATATAAAGATATAAAATATATATATATAATCTTAATATATTATATATATATATAATTTTTAATTCAAACTTCAAAGAGTAAACATCCACATCCGCATCCTCATCCTCTTTAAGATCCGCATCCGCATCCGCAAACAGTCAAATTTTGACATCCAGTCTACATCATATATATATATATTATATATATATATATATATATATATATATATATTATATATAATATATATTATATTATATATATATATATATATGTATATATATATATATATATATATATATATATATATTATTAATTATATGGAGAAAGTCTATTTAGAGAACCTTTTATACGGACCTCGTTAGCCAAAAAAAATATACAGGGTATCTTATGGACCATAAAAATAGGATTTCTAGTATAGGGATTTTGTAATTAGTTAGTTTGGATTATAATATATATATATATATATATATATATTATATATATATATATATATATATATATATAATAATATATATATATATATAATATATATATATATATATATTAAAAACTAAAGGCGAAAGAAGGTAAACCGCAGAGGATGGCAGGAGTCGGGGACTCTCGGCCTTCCGGGGGGAACGACAGTGTAGGACTATTTCCCCTCCGGGGAGGGTTTCGGAACCCCGCTCTTTGTTTATTTGGTTGACGCGCGGGGTTCCTCCGCCCCTCCCCTTACGGGTTATGGAAAAACGTCCTCCCTCTGTTCCTCGTCGCTCGAGCCCTACTTTGAAGTGTAATACCTTTAAAAATTATATAATATATATATATATATAATATATATATATATAATAATATTATATATATATATATATATATATATATATATATATATATATATATAAAATATATAAATAAAAAATATATATATATATAATATATATATATATATATATATATATAACCAACGTAAATTAACAAAATGCCTAAACTAGAAAATATATTTTTCTTCCATAGAGATACCCTGTACTATTTTTTTGGGTAACGAGTACCGTGAAAATTGGCAAAATATAAAAAAAATTACCTTTACTTGTTGTCGATCTGTTTCAATATGGCGTCGGGAAACTGTTTTCCTTCAGATTCTTTACAATTTAAAATTAACAACTAATAACAACTTCTTAACTTAAACAATTTAAAATTAACAACTTATAATTGAAAACTTTTTTTACACTTATTTTTATATTTTTTTTATTTAGTATTGAACATTTTATATGTAAATACGCTAATAATAGACTTAAAACCAACAACACCCTTCTAATAGAAGTTCTAAATTAGGACTGAAACAATTTATAACTCAGCATTGGTTTTTTAGTCGGTAAAAATTCTTACGCCGAGTAAAGAAGATCTACAAATAGCTTACTATTTTTTTTCTTACTATTTTATAGCTTACTATTTTCCCTATGATTTTTATATTAATTTTTATATGTACTTTCTTGTATAATAAGTTAAAATAAAAAATTTACTTTAGATCAAAAGGTATTAGCTAGACTTGTCATATTATATATATATATATATATATATAAAAATAAAAAATATATAATATATATATAATATATATATATATATATATATATATATATATATATATATATATATATATATATATATATATATATATATATATCTTTTTCTGTATCGACTTTGATATTTTTGATTTTTTTAATATTATTTCTTAGTATATGATCCTAACAAATCAATTTTTAAGTGGTAACGGACCACGATCAAAAATATATAGAACCTTTTCCGTTTTACGACTCCGTCAGTTTTTTTTTTTTTTTTTTTTTTTTTTTTAAATATATTGCTAGTATATGATACTAACAATGAATTTAAGTGGTAACGGACATGCTTCAAAAGTTCGAAATATTTTAAATAATTTTTTAAAAAAGTAATTTTTTAGTAATAATTTTGTTTTTATTTTTTGGGATGTTTTTCAAACTAAAGGAATATCCAAAGGTAAACCGCAAAGATGACAGGAGTCAGGGCCTCTCGGCCTTCCGGGGAACGACAGGGTAGGACTATTTCCCCCCTCCGGGGAGGGTCTCCGAAACCCCCGCTCTTTGGTATTTGGGTGTCGCGGGGGTTCCTCCGCCCCTCCCCTACGGGGTATGGAAAACGTCCCCCCTTCTGTCCCCCGTCGGCTCGAGCCCCCTAATATATAATATATATATTTTTTTTTACATTTGTAATAAGCTTTATACGCTGATTCCAAATATGTAATTGGTTTTTCTGTAAGTGTCGTACTTTTCGAGATATTTCATTTTTGAAAAAATATTTAACATAAATGTGATTTTTAAAAAATTATTTAAAATATTTCGAACTTTTGAATCATGTCCGTTACCACTGAAATTCATTGTTAGTATCATATAGTAGCAATATATTTAAAAAAAAATCAAAACTCACAGAGTTAAAAAACATATTTAAAATATATAATATATAATATATATATATATATATATATATATATATATATATATATATATATATATATATATATATATATATATATATATATATATATATATATATATATATATATATATATATATACTATTTATATTATATATATATATATATATATATATATTTGTTCGGGTCAGCGTTTACTATATATCCGTCATATGTATCTCAAAAACTATTAATGCTACAGTTAAACGGAATACATTTGCTGGAATGCGGGTCCAATTTTAGTGCGGAAAATGTTAAAAAAAAAAAAAAAAAAAAAAATAAATTATATCTCAAAACTACAATGCTACAGCGAAATGAACATTTTTGGAAATCCTGGGTAAAATTTCACATAGAAAATGTTAAAAAAAAAAAAAAAAAAAAAATTGTTAATAATTTATAGTAATATGATTAGAAGGCCTATTTAGAGATCTTTTATTGGTTTCTCGTTAAAAATAAATAGACTCTCTATTTTAAAATAAATAGACTTTCTATAAATTTTTGCTTTTTTTTTTTTAAACTAGAGAATACCCACGGGTAAACAAGGCACCGATGGCAGGGATCGGGGTCTCTCGGCCTTCCGGGGGAACTACAGCGAGGTAGGACTAATTCCCCCCCCCTCCGGGGAGGGTCTCCGGAACCCCGCTCTTTGGTTCTTTGGTATTTCGGTGTCGCGGGGGTTCCTCCGCCCCTCCCCTACGGGGTTATGGAAAACGTCCCCCCCTATGTTTCCCCGTCGCGCTCGAGCCCCCTAGTGTGCCGTATAAAGCATTTTTCTATGTGAAAATTTTACCAGGATTCCAAAATCGTTATTCCCTTTCGCTGTAGTATTTGTAGTGTTGAAGAGATTTTTTTTTTTTTTACATTTTCCGCACTAAAATTGGACCAGCATTCCACCATTGTATTTCTTTTTTACTGTAGCATTAATAGTTTTGAATACATATGACGATATTACTAAACGCTGGCCTATTTGTCGATACTGTACTGTAACTAGTGAGGTTCAATAACCTCACAAGGTCTAGCGTTAGTTCCATAACCTCGGAAGTTTACTGATCACAAACTGGTATAATAATGAAATTTAATTTAGGTTAGGTTAGGTTAGGTTAAAGTTAGGTTAGGTTAGGTCACAGTACCAGTATCTACAATATATATTATATATATATATATATTATATATACATATATATATATATATATATATAATATATATATATATATATATATATAATATATATATTATATATATATATATATATAATTATATATATATATATATATATATAATAGGCACTTTCCCTTTAAGAAGGATGTTACATGAAAAAATGTTACAGTATTCGAAATATCGCTGAAACCCCTAATCGTTTTTAACCATTGCACTGTGACGTGTTAAACTTAAACTCCAATAGAAGAAGAGAAAAAGTTGCCACATGTTGCTTTTTTATGATTTTCATGCTTAATTTTTTATATGTATAATTTTGTTTGAATTTTTTTTTATATAATTTTTTAAGGGGCTCGGAGCCGGACGGTGTGGGACAGATGGGACGGGTGAGGACGAAGTCACCCCCTGTCGTCTCCCGCTGAGCCGAGAGACCCTGACTCTTTTCATCATCTTTTGGCGATTTAATCTTGGGTATTTCTTTTATTTTAAATAAAAAAAATGTTATTTTGGCTCAACCGTGGCAACCTTGTTGCCTTGAAATAATCGAAAAAAAATCGATTACATCGTCTCGTTCGATATATATCGGTTAACATCCTTTTAAAGGGAAATGTTCCTTATATATATATATATATATATATATATATAACCTCTATAGTATTATATATATATATAAGTATAAATAATATATATATATGATTAATTATATTATATTATATAAAATATATGTAAGTAATATATATATATATATATATATATATATAATTATTATATAAGTATATATATAATTATATAATATATATATATATATATTGACGTAGTAGTTGCGCAAGATATATTTTATATATCGCCGAAGTATACAGAATACATCTGTTCCCGTTTTATAAATTAGCTGATGAATCTATACAGGAAAATGCTTTTGCTCTTCGATAACACTCGTATATTAATTTCTATAAAATCTTCTTAATAAATATCGCTTTAGTTATGTAGCTTCACACCAAGGATTTTCTAGCCCTTACCACCTTTTCCCCATGCGTGGAAAGGAACTATGTTTTTTGGCGTATCTGAGCCTTCCACATCTTGAATTCCTATTGCGTGGAAGAGATTATTAGTCTCGAAAGTATCTATAATTTAAATATTTATCTAACAGTTTGTGCATTATTTTCTAAACTTTAGTATTGGGATATAAACCTTTTAATTATATATATACTATTATAATATTATTATATATATATTATAATAATATATATATTATATATATATATATATAATATATATATATATATAAATATATATATATATATATAGTAAGTATAATATAATATATAGTGATCGTGAGCCTACTTCTTTGACGTAGGATATATCGATTGTCATATCAATTTTTTCGATAGTTATATGAGCTCCTCCCGAGTGCGTCTACACGGGTCGGCTTTCAGCGACAAATATATTTCTTATTAATACGGTGAATAAAATAAAATAATTTAAATGTAAATAACTACAGGTATATATTATCTAATCCGCTACATAATATTAGTTCCTAATGTTATTAATTTGTTAGTAGGATACTAATTACAATTTTATGTTCCTTCTATATAACATTATTATTTTTATAATTGTAAAAAAGACCTTTTTCGCAGTTTTTTAAACCAATTTCGAATTAAAAATGATACTCGAGTATTATTGACGATTGTGAGACCTTAAGACTACTGTAGCCCAGCTTAAAAAGTCACTAATACATTTGAAAGACAGTACTTCAAAGCGACAGATGAAACTGACGACATTTTTAGAAAGATAACCAGAAATAACAGAATAACGGATTGTTTTAATAGATTTTCTGCAAGAATACAACATAATCCTACATGAGAAATTATGTGAGAGATGTCGAATATATTGTTGCGTAAGAAAAGTAAATAGCAAATACTATTTTAAATACATATTTTGAATACATATTTAAATACATATTTTAAAGATATGATAACGCTAACCTAGACTACTAATCCTTGAACATAACTAACACTTATCTATCAACATAATACCTAACCTAACCTAACCTTAAAGCAGCTAACATGTTTATAAATATGATAGTATTGTTATAATTATTAAGTTTATTTAGATACTATAAACATTGCAGATCAAATCGTCATTGCCGAAGAGTGTGAGATATCAGAAAAACTTTCAACGTTATATAGGAACGTTCACATGGAAATATAATATAGTTCAAAATAGAAAAAAAACCTTTATGACCCTCTATTTTATATATGTAGGATAAAAGGTGAACACATATAATTCTTATTTTTTCAATTTAGTGCCAAATATCTATATAAATATGATATTATATATATATATATATATATATATATATATAATTTATATATATATATTATATAGTAGATTATTAATATATATAAGAATATATAATAATATATATTAATATATATATATAATATATAATATATAATATATCTTATAATAATTATTTGCATATAATAATAGTAAGGAAAATCTCTATTTTACTACTAATATAATTATATGTATACATTCCCCCTCTCTCTCTCTCCCTCCCCTC
>JABUQX010101462.1:0-5000 GCA_015478945.1 Trachelipus rathkii
AAGAGGGGTGGGAGATATACAAAAGTAACCTATTTCATAGCTTTTTCCAAGCATATCTCTAACATATTAAAGTTAATTTTACAAAAACCAGAGTAATATTAACAAAATTCTATCATAACTTGTCTAATTATCCAATACAGACCTACGAATACTGTAAACATAAAGTTTATTAAACATAACATAGAAAAATAAGTTCTTTGAAATAAAATATCACATAGTAAATGTAATAGTTTTACTGGATTTAAAGCAGTAAAATCAGTAAATCAGTAATCAAATTACCTTCCTATCCTTCCAACCATGACTTTCGATCTATTTATTGTCTATTGATTCATGTCATATTTCGGAGTATCATTTTGGCTAAACATAAACACTAAAATAAGTTTATTATATACTAACTATCGATATAGGCTAACGTAGGCAAATGTTTTTACATTAATAAAGCTAACATAACATGAGCTGAACTAAGAATATAATGTACAACGACACATCTAAAAACCCCATACGTCACGAATAAACTATAATATTAATAACTTTCCGCACTTAAAACAGTAAGATACCTACACTTCGTAAAAATGTGACCTATTGCCCTCTTTTTTAAGCGATACTCTAACATATCATGTTAACTTTACCATAACATCCGTAATTATTTAACAAAAATTTAGCATAACCCTGTCTAATTCATCATACAGACAAGTGACAACGAATATAATGGGCTAACAGTATCAAATTTTTTCTACATCAACTTCGTAATATTTAACAAAAATTATCATAACTTTCTAAATATCATAATCACCAACGGATAATTGCAAACATAACAAAAGTTTTAACCAATCATAACATAAAAATAAAAGATTTAACCTGAACATAACATAAAAAAAAGTTCTTTGAATAAAATATTCAACAGTAAAGTGTGAATAGTTTACGATTTAGAAGCAGTAAAGATCAGTAAATCCAGTAAATCAAATCCATCCATACCCTGCAGTCATACCACCCATCCGCCTATGAATCTATTGATTCTATTGATCCAAGTCATATTTCGAGTATCATTTTGGATAAACAACATAAAAATAAGTTCTTTATATACTGATCTACGAATATATGCTTATGCAACAAAGTTTTAGCATCATAAAGCTAACCTATCATAACCTGAACTAAGAATATAATGACAAACTGCAAACCTAACATTACCTCGCGTAGAAAATCGCCTAACATTCTGAAATTCCCTACTTAGTCAAATAGGTAAAGTAAGCTAACAGGTCATCAATACCGAGTATGTTACCATCTTTTACTCGCATATCCTAGCAACAGCATATCTAACAAAATCCCTCAACAAAGTGATCCAATCTATCAAAGATACCGCATCTTGAACATGAATTGACACCACTTCAATACAAAGTGTCATTTCGTCTCGAGTATACATCATTGAACTAGAATAAACGTAGACATTAGCTAAAATCTCAGGGCAAACCTAACATTATCCAACAAAAACTTAACCTAGGCTCACGTTTAACACAGTCATCGTCAGTTAACCCATTAATAATCTTACATAACTAATTAATTTTTAAACAAATCAGTGGTATGTCTCTACACTGGTCATAGTAAATATTTAACAATAACGTACCCTAACTTACGAATAAGACAGTTTTCATTAACCAAGATGTCATCTAAAGCAATACATCACCTCCCGAGAGAAAACCCAAGGGGATGCGCCCCGCCCATTGAAAGGGTGTGAATCCTGAGATGGGGGATCACCCCGAAGGGGTGTAAGCGGTTTACCCCTCCGAATGGAGGGGTAAACCCCGCTTACACCCTCGGGGGATCCCCCATCTCAGGATTCCACACGCTTTCAATGGGGCGCATCCCCTTGGGTTTTTTCTCGGGGTGTGTACTTGCTTTAGATACTCTTGGTTAAGTGAAAACTGTTTATTCGTAAGTACGCGTACGTTATGTTATAATATTACATAGACAGTGTGAGAATAACCTGATTTTTAGAGGAAGGGTAAAACCCGCTACACCCCTGTTTCGGGGTGATCCCCCATCCAGCGATTCACAGCCTTTAATGGGCGCATCCCTTGGGTTTTCTCTCGGGAGGTGATGTATTGCTTTAGATACTCTTGTTAATGAAAACCGTTTATTCGTAAGTTAGGTAGCTTAGTTAAAATATTACTGATGACAGTGTGAGAATAACTACTGATTGTTAGAGGAAATGATTAGTTTTGTAAGATATTACTATGTTAACTGACGATGATGATGTGTTATAAACGTGAGCCTAGGTTAAGTTTTTGTTGAAGTAAGTTAGTTTGGCCCTCGGGAAATTTTTGCTAATGTCCTACGTTATTCTGTTCAATATGATGTTATACGAGACGAATGACATCTTTGATGAAGATGTGTCATTCATATTCAAGACTGCTGATCTTTGATTAGAGTTGGTCACTTTGTTGAGGGGATTTTGTTAGATAATGCGTCTTTACCTGTTGCTGATATGAGGGAAAAGTGGGAACATATCGAGTATTGTATGAACTGTTAGCTACTTTACCTTTGATAAGTAGGGGATTTTCAGGATGTTAGCAGATTTTTCATACGTGAGGTATGTTAGGTTGCATTTGTAGCATTATATTGCATTCGTCTTAGTTCAGGTTACATGAATGTTTTAGCTTTATTGATGCTAAACTTTGTTTGCATAAGCATATATTCGTAGATCAGTATATAAAGAAGTTTTTTATGTTATGTTTAATCCAATAATATACTCGAATATGACTTGGAGTCAATAGATCAAGTAGATCATGAGGCGGATGGGTGGGTAGTGACTGCAGGGATGGATGGTTTGATTACTGATTACTGAATTTACTTGCTTAAAAATCAAGTAAACATTACAACTTTACTGTCGAATAGTTTATTCAACAGAACTTCATTTTTATGTTAATGTCAGGTTAGAAAATTTTTTATTTTTCGTTATGTTTGCGTTAAAAAATTTGTTATGTTGCAATTATCCGATTTGGTGATTATGATATTTAGACGAGTTATGATAAATTTTGTTCAATATTTACAAGTTGAATGTTAAAGAAATTTGATACGTCTTATCATTATATCTCGTTGTCTGTATGATGATTTAGACAGGGTTATGCTAAATTTTTGTTAAATATTACGATGTTAATCGTAAAATTAAACATTTGATATGTTAGAGAATGCTTGAAATAAGAGGGAATAGGTCAACGTTTTGTTCGATAGTGTTGGAGGTATTACTGTTGTAAGTGCGGAAGTTTTGTTTAATATTTAGTAGTTTATTCGTAACGTATGGGGTTGTTAGGTTTGTCCGTTGTAAGCATTAGTATTCTTTAGCTTTCTGGTCATGTATGTTAGCTTATTAATGTAAAAAACTTTGCTACGTATGCATTATTCGATAGTTAGTATAATAAAAAACTAGTTTTTTTGGTGTTATGTTTAAGCCATATGATACTCGAGAATATGACATGAATCATAGATCAATAGATCGAAAGGTCATGGTGGGAGGGTGGGGAGGGGTGAATGATTTGATTTACTGATTTACTGGTTTACTGCTTTAAAATTCAGTAAACTATTACACTTAACTATGATATTTTATTCAAAGAACTTATTTTTTTTTATGTTATTTTGAGAAAACTTTGTATGTTGTACAGTTAATTCGTAGTCTGTAATGAAAGTAGAACAAGGTTATGGATAAATTTTTGTTAATCTTACTGTGTTGGTTTTTGTTAAAATTAACGTTAATATGTTAGAGATATCCTTGAAAAAGTAAGAATTATGGTTCGGTTTGTTGCAATGCTAGTTACTTTACTTGTGTTAAGTGTGGAACTAGGGGTTAATGTTAACTGTTTATAAGTGGGTAAGTTGTGGTAAGTTTGTTCGTTGTACTTTATTTCTTAATTCATATGAGGCTATTTAGCTTTATTAATGGTGATAAACTATTGTTATGCTTTGCATATAAATTCGCTAGTTAGTAATATAAAGAACTACATTTGTTGAGCTATGTTTTATCCGAATGATAATCGAATGCAACGTAAATCAATGAGTGTTCAATGTAAATTAACAAATTGATATGTTCGAGATATGCTTGAAGAAAAGTGTGAATAGTTCGGTTTTTTGGACCTGTGCTAGGTTACGTTTTACTGTTGTTTAGTATGGAACTTTGTTAATGTGTAGGTTTTCTGTTTATTAGTGCGTAAGGTGTGTTAGGTTGTCAATTGTACATTGGTATTCTAGTTCTGTAATGCTGTTGTTAAGCTTTATTAATCGTGAAAACATTGTTTAACGTTAGCCTATATTCGTTGGTCAGTATATAAAAGAACTTATTTTTGTTATGTCTTGTTTGTTTGTGTTTGTTTGTTTGTTTGTTTGTTGTTTGAACGAGAATATATACTCTTTTGAACTGATATGGTTCGTTCTGCGTCTTAATTCTGTTTCTTTCTTCTGATTGGTTTGAAAGCACAAGACCACTACCATCTATTTAAAAGGAATTGTTCAGTACACTCTATTTTCTTTAGTAGGATATTTTTCGCCGTGCTGGATGACGATGACATCTCCTCCGCCATGCCTACGCTTGTTCGTAGATATACTTCCACAGACGAGCTTTCGGTTATCTTCCAACGATGTTGTCATTATATAAATCTGTAATCGAATGGCGGTCGCACACATTGCCCCTAGTATTCCAGCACAAGGATCAAATAATAGACCCTTATTCAGTTGTGTTGATGGATTCATCAAGATTATCGACATCGCAGCAGCATGGTAAAGGATAAGTGTGTGTCATCTGATGTATCGACTCGTAGTGAAATATCTAACTGAGCACAACACACGCGCTCACAATCGAGTTCTAACTAAATTATAGCCTGTTGTGTTTCGTTTGTGTGATCGTGATATTTAAAACCCTTGATTGGTATCGCGTCTACTGGAAACCCATAGCATTGTGGTGACCTTCATAGCGTACGGTGTATATGGTTTCACCGTTCGAACATTCTGAAAAT
>JABUQX010101462.1:12500-16305 GCA_015478945.1 Trachelipus rathkii
ACTATTGAAAAACGTAGACATTAGGCAAAATTCTCGAGGCAGTCTATACATTACTCAACAAAAGATACTTATCTAGGCTCAGCGTATATTCTAACACCTTGTTACCCTGAGATCATCGTCAGATTAACACATGTAATTATGCTTACAATTAACTCATTACATTTCTCAACAATTCAGTCGTTAATTCACAGCACTGTCAATAAGTAAGTAATCTTAACAATAAACGTTCTAACTTACCGAATAAACAGTTTTCCATTTACACCCAAGAAGTTATCATAATAGACAGACACATCACCTTCTCGCCGGAGAGGATAAACCGCAAGGGACTCAGCACACATTGAAATGGGATGTGACATCTTGGGGCGGAGAAAAATAATGGGGGGGGGGGGAGTCATCACCAGCCGAAGGGTGGTAAGCAGGCGCCATAAAACCTTTATCCGAAGGGAGGGTAAAGGCTCTTCAGCCACGAAAGGGATGAGCCTCGCAAAAGCCACGGGGACTACGGGGATGTCTATCGTAATAATAAATAATTAATGGTAATCACGAATAATAATTATATAATATTAATAATAATAATATATAATAATAATAATAATAATAATAATTAATAAATATAATAATAACAAGTAGATAATAATTAATGATAAAAATAATAATGTGTGTGTAAGTGCGTGCAGCGGCATCGCTTCACAGCAGCTATCGCAACACTCTGGCGATTGTTCCAAATCTCGTTAAGGCACTAACTGCTCCCGCTTTGAAAGCCGCACAAAGGCGTAAGCACAAAATATTTTGCGTTTCCCGCTCTCGAGGGGAAGGTATCTCCCTATATAACATCCTAACGAGACGCAGAAATAATTTGCGGTATGTTGATCAGTTGATCACATTATCAATAGAACATATACCATAAAAGTTTCACACCGAACCTCTAATATTTTTGAGAAATTGCTGGTCCCAGCTCCGAAACTGCGTCGCATTACTTACTATAGTAGATATATATTATAATTATATATACTAATTATAATATATATTTATATATTATATATAGCTATATGATATATATATATATACTATATATATAGTACTATATATTTTAATATAATAGTATATTATATATATAATATATATATTAATATAGTATATATACTATACGTATATATCTGTAATATATATTGTGGAAAAAACGCAGGTTTTCTTATTAAAAAAAACAAAAAAACAATTGTTTTTTTTAAATAAACGAAATAAATACCAATGCGTTTTTTTGGTTTTTATGGGTTTTTATTGGCTATTGTGTAATGTTTTATGTGGTTTTTTATTAAGGTCTTTAATTAGAAATTATAAAGGGCAAAAATCACTAGCTGGAGAACTGTTTATAGCACATCGTGTGGCTCAAACAATTACTATATATAAAAATTCCTTAATAAATTTCATTTTAGCAGTTTGATCCACATATCAAATTACATTCCTTGAATAAGACTGTAAACTGGATATATAGAATTATTATTATTTTTTGAGTTTTAACATACAAGCTCATTAAAAGTAAAAATATAAGAAGGGTGAAATTTATAAATATATAAAATATCTATTTTAAAAAAAGGTTATACTTTATATATTATTTACCAATCAAAAGAAACAAAGCAACAAACAGCAAAAAAAGGAAAGTTTATTTCAAAATTAACCTACTAATTGATATAGCATAATGAATTCATTAATTTACCTTTATCATTTGAAATACTAAGCGAATATATGAAATATATATATAGATATATATATATATATATATATAATATATGATATAAGTATATATATAGTATATTATAATATATAGTTATTATATATATAATATACCCTTATCCTTCGAGAGAAGAGAGAGAGATATCTTTGAGAGAGAGGGGAGAAGAGAAAGAAAGAGAGAGAGAGAAGAAGAAGAGAGAGAGAAGAAAGAGGAGAAGAGAGAGAGATGAGAGAGAGGAGAGAGAGAGATGAGAGAGAGAGATGAGAGGAGAGAGAGAGAGAAAGAGAGAGGAGAGAGAGAGAGAGAGAGAGGAGGAGAGAGAGTAGAGAGAGAGAGAAAGAGGAGAAGATATCATCATTAAAAGGATACGCAACTGACAATTATCTGATTAAGATTTTATACAAAACAAAGGATCCTTTAAAAATCTTCCCTGTCTTTAGCTCGTTCCCTAACCTAAATTTCTAAAATGTTGCCTGGGGTTGGCACCAATGTCCATAAAAGTTTGAACATGAACCTTTCAAACATTAGCAGTTGAATGAAGTTGCCTGAGCCGAAATATGCCTTATTATTTTTACTATATGAACCTTCTCATTTTTCTAATGATTTTCTTGAATGAGACGGATCTGTACCAAGATGATAGGAGTCATGCATGACAAACTACGGGACTACATCAAATAGCGTAAGCTTTAAGTGAAGATGAGGAGAATTTGCTCGTTTAATTTTTAAGATTCCCATGAATTGCCAACTACTTTTTGAATACTCATCCTCTGGGAAGTACTGTGGTGCGTGATGTCTTTTGGGTTAACAGTATATGTCGCAATTAAGTTGGAGCTTCATATGTTTAGCTTGTCTGATTGATACCGTCCTTGTTTTAACTTTTGCTAAATAAATCTTGACGTCGTGATTGATGTGATGGATTAAGGGTCTGTGGTTCTAGCTCCAATAATTTCATCATTTTATTCCAAAATATAAAATATCACTTAAGTTTAACAGATCATGTGGACTTTCTAGGCTTGGTTAGATGGCTTGTGGCCACGACATTCCACAAATGAGTTTCTATTATAATGCTTTTCATGTTGAAAATGTGGGCTATCATGATGGGGTAGGCCCAAATGAAAATCGCATCAAGTAGCATCTGAAACAAGGAATCATGTTTTAAACATGTTAATTTTTTTACAAGATATATATTATATATATACGTACTATTATATATATATATATATATATATATATTATATAGATATAGTAGTTTATCGAATATTTCTACAGATTATACATTTCAGAATTGTTAATATATACATGAATACAACACAGATTCGTGATATCTCAATATATATATATTGATCATATATATATTAGTAGTATATATACTTAGTTATTTATTATATATATATATACTATATATATACTAATAGTATATTATATATATAGATTATCTATTTATAATATTACTCATTTTGAAAAAACACACAGATTCGTTTTTTGAAATTCGATAAAAGTGCAAACATGTTTTTTTAATAAACATGGTATTAGATAATTAACTAAGAATTATTTTTTAATTCCACATGTTATTTTTTTGAGAAATAAATTTGGTCGAACGTTTTAGTTTATTTCAGGTACGTACCGACAATACTAAAGAAGCCTAACAAAAACTGCTTTAATTGTACAGCAAACACAAATGTAAAAATCAAATGAAGTAGTAGTGTATTTGAATCTTTTATATTGAACGAAATTTCTACATCTGGATGGGGGAATTTTACCCCTTGTATAGTTGGAGTAACTGAAAAGGAAAAAAAGTTCGCAACCAAAACAGAATTCCCTGTTCCATTTAAGCCACTCAAGCAATGATTGTGATGTAAGGTTTCAAAGACTATTTTTTAATATTCTAATCAATAATGTTTACACCGTCCACAGGCGAGATTGCAGAACCACCAAAAGAGACAGGGAAGTTAGAAGCTGTTTCTGAGAGGGAAATTCGTAGATGCTAATTTTAAAAGAGTTAAGAAGAGGCTCAACAGTCGAGAAGTCGATATAGTAAAAATAGGATAAGAAGAGCAACTGAAGTAATTAATG
>JABUQX010101464.1:0-2500 GCA_015478945.1 Trachelipus rathkii
TGTTACTGTCTTTCAGAACGAACAAATTCATCGTTCTGGCGGATATTTCCAAAGCCTTCCTCCAGATCAAATTAAAATTAGAAGAGGGCAGAAATCGCTTCTGTTTTTTTCTGGGAGGCTTATGGCGAGTTACTCACTTACCGTTATGCCACCAGCATTTTCAGGTTAGCTGTCACCACGTTCTAGGGGCTGTGATAAACATCACGCCAAAAAATACCATCCTGATCTCTGTACCTCTCTTCTTCAAAATAATCTGCACGTTAACAATTTTTTGTACACTTCTTCGTCTGTCAACGAACTTAAAAATATTTTTCAAAAGGCCACCTCACGTATGAGTAAGGGGGCTTCAACTTGTGCTCCTGGAACTCCAACTGTCCGGAGCTCAAAGAAATATTCAAGGAGGAGGTAAAACTTGCAACTCATCAAAGTGGATGAAGAAAGAATTTTAGGGTATTTGTATAATACAGTTCAAGATAGTCTGAACCTTGGTGATTTTTCATTAAATATTGTCTCTACCAAGAGACAGCTCCTGTCGGAGATCTCAAAAGTATTCGATCCCCTTTTCCTTTACCTCCCCGTCACCGCTCGAGGCCGTCTTCTTATGAAGAAAACTTGGGAAGTGTACATGTGGTGGGACGAGATAAAGGCTCCCGAAATCAAAAACTTTTGGGAGAAGTTGAGCAAGGATCTTAACTCTCTGAAGGAGGTCTCTTTAAGGAAATCTTCATTTGAGTCAGGTGACTCTGATTAAATATTCATATATTGTGCGATGCAAGCACTGTTGCTTATGGCTTCGTGGTGTATGTCTCGTCTGCGGCAGAGGGTCCAAATCTTCTTTGGTCAAAAGGAAAAATCGCGCCTGCAAAAGGAAGAACGCCTCCCTGTTTGGAGTTGTCGGTGTTTTTGGCATTGAAGTGCTTACCACATGTGTTGAGTGGACTGTCGGGTGTTAAGTTCAAGGAATTGAAACATATTCTCCGACTCACAGATAACTCTTCATTGGATCCAAAATAGGATCTTCGAAAGTTAAGCAAATATTCGTGAGGAATCGTGTGCAAGATATCTGCGCCATGAGCCTTCGCTTCAAGAGGAATATCTGTTAAGTCCTAAATTTTTCTACGCCGAACAGAAGATAATCCAGCGGACCCTTCTGACCAGAGGTATTTCATTCAAAGAGTTCCAAAAGAACATGCCCTTTTGGGCGAAAGGGCCAAAATGACTCTTTAAATAGCATTTACTGGCCTTCAGCTGAACTGGAAACAGCATCTCCAGTTTTTGCTGCTGTTCAAGGTGGCAATGAACCTCCTATAGTGAATTTGTCCAAGTATTCAAACTTGCACCAGCTATATCGAGAGTAGCTTTATTATTCCAGCGTTTGGAGCCTTGTCAAGAGGTGTGACAATTAATCATGATTTAAAGGCACGTCTGTATTGTCTACAGACAATGCAAAAAGAATCGTTCTCGAAAGCGCTTCAATTTTTAGAAGAGATTAAAAATAATAATCCTTTCACAGGCCAAGTTCCGGACTTGGTAAATAATCTGAACTTGTTCTTGGATGAAAATAACCTCATCAGGAGCAAAGGTCGTTTGTCAAGATGCAATTATTACAATTATGATGTACTTAATCCCATCTTGCTCTCAAAAAGTCACCACCTCACCAAGTTAATCATTAAAGATGCTCATCATAAGTGCAAGCATCTAGGCATACAAACAAGCCACTCTTACAAATATTCGGCTCCAAGGCTTCTGGGTGACATCAGCGCGTACCTCTATCAAAAATGTTTTGCAAGAATGCATAATCTGCAAAAAGTTCAATAGTTTTGCTTTTCGGTACAAACGCTTCACCAATTATTCAAAAGACCAGGTGGAATTATTCAGGCCTTTAAAGCATGTAGGTGTTGACGCCAAACACTGGTGGGTCAAAGTCAAAGGCTCTGGCCCAGCTCCAAAAAATGTTCATACTATTTACACCTGTCTTCTATCTACTATGAATATATTATATTATCTAGATGACATGTCATCTAAAAGGTCTATATTCAATCGTTTCAAAGATTTGTTAATCGTTTCGGAGTGCCTGATTGCGTCTATAGCGACAACTGATTTCTTAGGAACTTTCCTCGTATCCGAAAATGGAAGTGAGTTTTTACGAAAAATCAGATTTCGCAGAAGCGAATTCCTCTGTATAGCCCATGGGTAGGAAGCCAGTGGAACGGTTAATACGTGTGGTGAAGGATTGTTTATTCAAAAAATTGGACGTTCCTCGTTGAATTATTTCGACTTCATTACGATATTGTGAGATATTGCTGATGCTATAAATTCACGTCCGCTCACCTACACCAACAGTTCAAATGAGATATTACCTCTTACTCCCAACGATTTCATCAAACCCTTGTCAAAAACCACTATGGCGTTACCCGGAGCTGGGTCAAATAATCAGTCCTGGGACTCAACTTCGGCTCAGAAAGAGCTAGTAAAGTCACTCAAATATTCTTCAGAAAAA
>JABUQX010101464.1:7500-17500 GCA_015478945.1 Trachelipus rathkii
AGCAACCTAAGGATCTGTGTTCAGTAAATTTGCTAAATTTACTAGTTTCCTCTGACTATGCCCATTGCACTAATACATAAAGAATTATCATCATTGCCTTTATTTTAGAAAATGAAGCACTCGAGGACGTGAAGGATACTATAAACTATGAAAACGTTCCCTGGGATACAAAATACAATTCAAGTTTGTCGAGTACATTTCGTAAATATGTTATAAAACGAAGGCAGAAAAAAAGGCTATCATAAGTTTTAATTACAATTTTTTTTTACCATAATTCAAATAATATATAGCTTTAAAAAGAAATAAAAAATTACATTTACTATATATATATATATATATATATATATATATATATATATATATATATATATATATATATATATATATATATATATATATATATATATATATATATATATATATATATATATATATATATATATATATATATATAAAGGGAGCTGTTCTCTCATTTTATGGAACCTGGAGCCTAATGCTGGAGTGTTATGATTTTTGTATATTATAATTTTATTATCATAATTTTCATTATTATATTTTTATTCATTGTGTAGTTATATCAAACCTTTATAAAATAAGAATGATACTAATCGATGTTATTGCATTGCAGAAGTACTGATGAAATATTTGTAAATTTGTTTTCATGATATTAATAGTTTGTATTCATAAAATTTAATTTGTATTCATAAGTTATTTTTCATGGGAGAATATTTTATTTATTAATTCTCCAACTGTAAAAACATTGTAAATCGTGGATTGAACTCTGTACCGAAGTTGATTCGTTTATCATTCAGTTGGGCTACCGAATTATTGTCGCAGGTGTGTTTAAAATCTGTAGGAAATATAAAATTGATTAGTATAATTGACTAAAAGTAATTCATATAACTAATGTAAGATAATTCATTTAAATAATAATATTGTAACATTGTAACTAGTATAGAAAGAATGTAGGAAAATACTTATACACTCACCATATATCTTGCAGAAGTTCATAATCTCCAATAGACAGATCAAACATCGAAGATCAACAAATAAGATTGTTCCCCTCGTGGATGTTAGATAATACAAATGGGTATGTTGAAACCTAATTCAAATAAAACAAATTGATTAAAACTAGATAAAAATTATTGTAACTTAAAATATTTATTGTTAATAGGGAACTGTTTTTGGACTTACAAACTAACGTTGAGTTGAATCTACATTGGAACTAAGGTTGGGCTGAGACCCAACAGTGTGAGCAGTCTTTGGTCTAAAACAAGCTCTGGGTTGAATCAACCGTAAAAAATTGTCATAAACTGTTCTTGGGCTGATGACCAGCCTTGTAAACTAATTTCTGGACGAAAATTAAGTTTGAAGCAACTGTACAAACTGAAACTGAATTGCAAACTTACTTTGGAACTCATCTTATATTGAAGAACTGTTTTATGAAAACCTACTAATATAGAAGTTATTTGTCATCTTGGAATTGTCACTTGTATTGTCAACTTGGAAAGTTACATCTGTCTATACTTCATCGTACCTGAAAAAGAAGAAGAGTTAAAGAAATTATTCTGCATAAGAATTTCTACAGAAACGAATAAATATAAAATAGCTGAAGTATTCATTTGGAAGCAGGATATATATATAGCAAAGATAAGTATAGCGATTGTTGAGTGTATTTCACAAACACGACACCACACTTTTGCTCGGCGTCGAATTAATTCCTATTTTCGTGAACTCTTTCATAGTTTAAACAGCATTTTAGCTGTGGTTGATTTCTTATTTTATTCTTATTTCGAACCAGTTAATACATAGCCTTTAAATCTTACCTTTAATAGGGACCTATTCATGACCCCTAATCTCTGTCGTTAAACCTTTTTCACATTAAAGTTGTTCTATACAGAAATCTTTTCGTCATCCCTGAGTTTTGTTTTTTTATTATTATTATTTATTATTTTAATTCTATTAAATTATTTAATATACTTTGACCTAAATAAGCTACCATAGAAAATTTTTGAGTGTGTTTAAAATTATTGTTTTATATCTTTCCTCTTCTCTAGTTTCAGCTGATGAATTCTTACTACAGATTCTTTTTCTAATAATCTTCAGAAGATGGTGCAGCTCTTTACTCGTATCCTTGATCGTCTTTGAGATGAACCAAACAGACGATCATTTTTAATTTAAAATCCTTATCCTTACACTGTTAAACTTTTTCCTCCTCTGGTTTCCTCAAGCGGCTAAGGCAGATCATTTTGCGAAAACGCCCAAACAAGTAGAACAACAACAATTGGTTTCTCCACCATGACAACGTGTATGTTCAAACATCACCCGTTGTTTGACATTTACTTACTTTCAAAAAAACATTGCAGTGATTCTATTCCACTTGCCCCCTCCCCTTTTATATAACTATAAAAAGCAGTTTCATGTCATTTTCTTATTCATTAATGTTAATTAAAAGATCAATTAGTAACATCAACCCTGCATGAGAAAAACGTCTCCTCTAATTGAGAGATCGAGAAGGTATTGTTTTTAAACACAAATACTTCGAAAATCATTCCGGTACCTCATCTCAAAATGGGGATGTACAGGTATCACATCAATCCCTACAATCTGAAACATGCATAGGCGCAGAAGGTAGCGCTGATAATCTTAAAGAAATATTAAATATACCTTCAGATCGGCTATTGCCATCTCCAATGTTAAAGGATATGTTGTCCAGAGTTAAAAAAGATACACAGATAATAGAAGAAATGTTAGTTCATCAACATCAAAGAGCTAACATTCCAGTTAATTTTAAACCAACTAGGATGCAGTCACACGTTAGTGGTGGACAACATCCTTTAGCTTTCGATATTCCTTTGATTCAGTTAGATGATAATTATAGTAAAACTCCCATGTCACAGCATGAGTTCGTAGATAGAAATACTAACCAAATGGGGGATAGAAATGAACCATCATTAGGTTCACAGGGTTATACTAATCTTATTAGACCAGAGAATATAAGAGACAATCAGTTTCTTTATAAGCCTTCTGTAGGACAATCTAATGTTCAGTATTGTAGTTATAGAATCCTTCACTTGGAGGACAGGTTCCCTCCGGACCTTTAAATAATGGTGCTTATACCAGAAATCCTAACCTTGAACCACATAACTTAACTCAACCTAACCTGGGTTATGCTTATGGTGGTCTACCTCAGTATCAACATAGGCCATTATTACAGCCTCAGCCTCCGCCTCAACCGCCACTTCCTAATATGTCTTTACCAAATCAGACCTATTCAAGATCTAGTGGACCTGAAGTTCCTTTGTATACAGGTCAACAAATTAAGAATCATCTGGATATGCTTACAGAAGCCATTTATTTGCTGTCTCAACTTCTCAAGAATAGTCAACGCTTGAAGGTTGTAGACCCGGTAAATACAAATATGAGGCCGATCAAGATCTTATAATGTATTTGGGTGATTTTGAGGCTTATTGTAGTCTACATTACCCAAATTCGCCTCATCAATGGTTGAGACTCTTAGGTCGTCAACTGGAGGGCCGATTCCTTCAGTTATATAAATTATTGGTTAGGGATGATAAGAATTACTTCTCAGTCAGAGATGCACTAATTAAATGGTTTCAAGATGAGGAAATACGTAAGAAGGAGGACCAACTTCAGAAGTATCATTCTGCAAGACGAAGTCGTGGCGAATCCATAAAAATGTTCGCACTTCGATTAAAGCGATTAGCTCGAAGAGCCTATGAAGGAATAGATATGCGTGCGCATGAATCTTTACGCACTGCATTTTTATGTAGTCTGCCGCCTCATATCGAACAAATTGTACGGCAATTTCTTAAAATGCAGGAGCTGAATAGAAGGTATAGAGTACCATGGGAAGACCTAGTGAATTTCGCAGACTCTTTGGAAGAAAATAATAGCACGGTTCCTCATTCCTTCTCACAATCTCAATCAGAGTTTGTAGATAAAAATCATTCTCAGCAGAACAAGAAGGACGATCTAAATGAGACCATTGACTCTGTTATTCAAATAGAGACAGTGCATCCTAATTGGACAGAAAGCCTACACGATCGGGAAACTGAGCGTGTAAGTAAATCAAATCAAAATCATAATAAGGCCAATAATCGCAGTCCAGTCAACAAGCCTTCAGGTAGTAAATACTACAGAGATACTCGCCGTCGCAGTCCTCCGCCTAAGTATGACCAACATCCTGGTCGTGCACCTAATTATTCAAAGAAAAATTCAAGTCCCTCTGGTGAGGATAAAAAGAATTTAATCTGCGAGTACTGCGAGAAACGTGGTCATAGAATGAGAGAGTGCTACAAATACTTAGGTATTTGTAGCTATTGTAAAAAGAAGGGACACATACGGGCAGAATGTAATTCATATAACTCTGTTCCGTCGTATTCTCAGAAAAATCAGAATACTAGTAGAGTGAATTGTCCTTTTTGTCGAGGCCCTCATCCAGGGATGAGATGGTCCAAATAAGACCCCTCCAAAAATACAGGGGCCTTCTCAAAAACAAAAGAGTCCATCTCCGCGGTCATCTAAAGTTGTTACTAATAGTGCTGTTAAGAAAATTTCATACCGAAATATACCACAGGAGAACAACCAATCACATTCTTTTCAAGGAAGTGATCGATCACGGAATCCTAGACCGTTTCTCAATCCGTGTGATGGGTGTCAGAAATCACTATGAGGGTTATTGCACCGGAATTGACCCAGATTCTCATACACAGCCGTTAAACTTCAAGTCTCCACGGTATTGAGTCAACCTGTGGGGATAACATCTGTGGTAGACTCAATTGCAGACAACTCAAAAACCGTGGAAGTTAACTCTGATCAGGGAATAGATGCTCCTGACATAAATATTATTTCTGAGGTGAGCGAAGCTCCAGTTCTCCGGTTGTCCCAAGAAAATAAACCGTCATTGTCAGTTGGTCAGGTACCAATAAAGCAGGTAGATTTTCAATATCCTATTGATCCATTGATCGTTCCTGTTACCTTTGGTCCTCGCAGCTCGGGTTCTTTAATTTGTATGGTAGATAGTGGGGCTGGGGTTAGCTTAATTAACGCAGAATTGATTGGGAAAGAATTGAAAGATGTTCCCCTACAACCATCTGCTAGTATAGGAATCAGGGCTATTAGTGGTTTAACTCGAGATCATGTGGCCCCCGTAGAACATTATGTAGAAATACCCTTATATTTCCCTGACAGCGGTTTTATAACCAAACCTATCATCTTTTTGGTGTTACCAATGGAAATCATGGCGGAATGGATGATCTTGGGAGCTGCAGCTCTGAAAGAAAATGACCTACTGCCTGATTTGACTGATAGGGAGTTGCTACATAGAGTAGGTAATAGTATGGAAACCGTAGCCAAGGATGAAAGTCTAAAAATTCCATTTTATAACTGTGTGAATGTCCATTCAATTAGCATCACTCCTTTTTCATGTAGGTTAGTTAGGGTTAAGAGCATTGCAGAGGAAACTACTCCATTGACTTTAGTTGGGTTTCAGGGTGATTCAGAACAGGGCCTTGTCCCTGTATCTGGGGTATTAGATTTGTCCACCTGTAGTCAAGTTGCTGTTATGAATGCTTCTTAGAACATGCAACATCTCAGAAAAACGTTGTTTTGGGGCAATTCATGTCTCTTATAGAAGAAGAGAATAGTTCTATTTCAGTTGGTGCCATTAATCCTATAGCTTCTGAGGACACCACTAGTGAAGATGTTTGGACTCCTGAAAAGATTTGGGAAGATTTTCAATTTTCTCAGATTCCCATAGATGATTCCCAGAAACAAAGTCTTGTCGCCGTTTTATTAAAACATCAATCAGTATTGAGTTTCGGTGACCATGACGTGGGCGAAGCTACAAATATCACACACTTCATCGAAGTGGAAAGCCAACGTCCAGTGCGTCTTCCAGTCCGTCGATTTCAGGGCCCCCTGGCCCAAGAAATCGAAAAACAATGTCGAGAGTTATTAGAACAGGAGATTATTAGACCCAGTAAGTCTCCTTATTCAGCTCCTGTGATTCCAGTCAGGAAACCCGATGGTAAATTACGTCTTTGTATAGATTACAGGAAGTTAAATGACGTCACTAAAACTGATTCGTTCCCACTGCCGAATTTAATCGACATGATTTATAATATGTATGGGAATACGTATTTTACTACAATAGACTTAGTTCGCGGGTATTATCAAGTAGCTATGGAACCAGATAGTATCGAAAAAACAGCTTTTTCTACTCCTTTCGCACAGTACGAATATCTGAAGATGCCCTTCGGTGTTAAAAATGGTCCTGCCACTTTTCAACGTGGCATGATGTTGGCATTAACAGGATTACCATGGTCAGAAGTAATGGTATACTTAGATGATATCATCATTCTGAGTAAAACAGTCGAAGATCATTTGATTACTTTGGATAAAGTGCTTTCAGCCTTAGAGAAAAACGGGTACAAGCTAAAGCCCAGCAAAACTTGTCTCTGTCGTACTGAAGTAGAATTCCTTGGGCATCATATTTCTCAGAAAGGGATTTTGCCTCTGCAGAAAAATGTGAAAGGAGCGTTAGAATTCCCGGTTCCAACTACTGTGAAACATCTTCGTCAGTTCTTAGGCATGGTTAATTTTTATAGGAGACATATTCCAAACTGTTCTCAGATTAGTAAGCCCTTGTCATGTCAGACAGGCGGTAAGACTATCCAGTGGTCTCCTGAATGCCAGGTTGCTTTTGACGAACTAAAAAAGGCACTGGTAAACCCTTGTATACTTGGTTTTCCAGACTATAGTCCGGATGTCTCCCCAATGGAACTTCACGTAGACGCATCTGATTATGGTGCTGGAGCTTGTTTGTCCCAAATACAAGCTGGGGAACGTAGACCAATTGCCTTCATTTCCATGTCTTTCAATGGTGCGCAGAGAAATTATGGGGTAATTGATAAGGAATTGACAGCTTTACGATGGGCAGTAAAATCATTGCGGCCTTTCCTTCGTGGTATCAAATTCGTTATTTGTACAGATCATATGCCCCTAATATACTTGCAGAATATGAGTTTGATTGACGGTAGATTGGCAAGAACAATGGAAGAGTTAAACGAATATGACTTTGAGATTCGTCATATTTCAGGTCATCAAAATGTAGTAGCGGATGCACTTTCTCGATCACCTGTCAATGAAATTACGGACCCAATCTCGGAAGAGTCCTCTATAGAGTTTATTCCTGAGGGATATTTTCCCATTGAAGTTTCCGGCGGAGGTGATTCCATGTATAAATGTTTCTCTATCTTTTTATACGGAACCCCCGAACGTCATCCTGAACTCCGGAGTTCTATAGTCGAAGAATTGAAAAAGCATCCACATAAATATCAAATATCAGGAAAGCAAATGCAGAAAAGGCTTCGGTTATTGTCTCTTCCTGGTCAAATGCCAATCTCAGAAGTGATAACAGCTTTCACCGAGTTGTTTCGGACCTCTGTTCAAGTATTTTATAATACAAACCAGCCTATTATTCATGGAGATAAATTTAAAGAAGTTTGTTGTTTACAATGCTTAGGGGGGGTACACTACAATTACCTCATGCCTACTCCGCCTCTACCTTCTCCAGAAGAATGATGGAAGACTTTTTATATAACTCTAGTGTTCATCTCTTCTAGGAAGATATTTTTGTAAATACAGGAATTTTGATTCTTTTTATGAATTAAATTGTAGTTGTTAAAATTTTTATTTTGGTTATGGTTATTATCCTTATCAAATTGTAGTTGTTAATAAAATTTATATTGGTTATGGTTACTATCCTTATTTTATGTTTTCAATTCATGTAAACAAACAAATGCTTGAACGTGTTGGTTGGTTTTCTTGGCTAATTAATGCTAGCTTGACTCATTAAATCAGTAAAATATTTTTTCATTAAAATATATGAATTTAAATTCATAAGCTGACATGTTTGGTAGTGGTTGTTGACTTAAAAAGTTATAATTTTCATAATATGTAATCTAGAATGCTCAATTGCCTGAATATTTAATTAAAAAATACTGAATGCTTTAAAAAAATTAATAAGAAAAATTTTCATGCATATATAATCTAGAATGCTTTATCTCAGTTATGATTTTAAAAAACTCTGGCATCGTATACTTGAATTTCATTTTAGTGTATTGCTTTCACAAAAAGAGTCATAATTTTCAGTTAGAAGTTGAATTTCTTCATTGACTCTTCATAGATGATTATAAAAATTTGAAATTAAAATTAATATAGAATAGATGTTTAGATTTTCATTTTCATATTAGGATTGATTGATGCCGAGTATAAAATATTATATATAACAATTACATTTATGCACTCAACTAATCACTGTATTTTGCTTCTCCAGGTATTGTACTTTTGTACTCATGCTTCAGCAGAACTTCAGCAGAAGGGTTTAAAAGTTACTGTAATAGACTTAAATAAGGCCTACACAAAAGCAAATACTGCCACCGCTCTTTTTAATATGCATGGAAAAGCATTACTCAGAAAAATTTTAAAATACGAAAGAGAATTTTCATCTGAACGGAAAATAGCCAAATGTGCTTCAATTATATCAATTATAAAATCTTTTATAACTACAGATGTAGATTACGATATACTGTACAGAAAAGCAGTTAAAGTATTTAAGACCATTGCAAGATTTTATGGCAAAAGAAGATGCTAGATCTTATAATGTCGCTCCTGGATACATCATTGAAAATGAATATATTAAATTGTATATATAATCAAATAAATCATTGTTACTATTATATGACTGTGTTGTTCAAATGCAATCATCATTATTATTTTTAGCTGGTTCAATTTTTTCATTAAACATAGTCATTGTACTCCAGCATTATCCTACCACCCTTTCATAGTCAGGGTATTCATGGGTGTAAATTAAGGGAGGGGCTCAATTTTATCAGGGAGGAATATAAAGGGAGCTGTTCTCTCATTCTATGGAACCTGGAGCCTAATGCTGGAGTTCTTATGATTGTGTATATTATAATATTTATTATCATAATTTTCATTATTATATTTTTATTCATTGTGTAGTTATATCAAACCTTTATAAAATAAGAATGATACTAATCGATGTTATTGTATTGCAGAAGTACTGATGAAATATTTGTAAATTTGTTTTCATGATATTAATAGCTTGTATTCATAAAATTTAATTTGTATTCATAAGTTATTTTTCATGGGAGAATATTTTATTTATTAATGTTCCAACTGTAAAAACATTGTAAATCGTGGATTGAACTCTGTACCGAAGTTGATTCGTTTATCATTCAGTTGGGCTACCGAATTATTGTCGCAGGTGTGTTTAAAATCTGTAGGAAATATAAAATTGATTAGTATAATTGACTAAAAGTAATTCATATAACTAATGTAAGATAATTCATTTAAATAATAATATTGTAACATTGTAACTAGTATAGAAAGAATGTAGGAAAATACTTATACACTCATCATATATCTTGCAGAAGTTCATAATTCTCCAATAGACAGATCAAACATCGAAGATCAACAAATAAGATTGTTCCCCTCGTGGATGTTAGATAATGCAAAAGGGTATGTTGAAACCTAATTCAAATAAAACAAATTGATTAAAACTAGATAAAAATTATTGTAACTTAAAATATTTATTGTTAATAGGGAACTGTTTTTGGACTTACAAACTAACGTTGAGTTGAATCTACATTGGAACTAAGGTTGGGCTGAGACCCAACAGTGTGAGCAGTCTTTGGTCTAAAACAAGCTCTGGGTTGAATCAACCGTAAAAAATTGTCATAAACTGTTCTTGGGCTGATGACCAGCCTTGTAAACTAATTTCTGGACGAAAATTAAGTTTGAAGCAACTGTACAAACTGAAACTGAATTGCAAACTTACTTTGGAACTCATCTTATATTGAAGAACTGTTTTATGAAAACCTACTAATATAGAAGTTATTTGTCATCTTGGAATTGTCACTTGTATTGTCAACTTGGAAAGTTACATCTG
>JABUQX010101464.1:20000-44774 GCA_015478945.1 Trachelipus rathkii
TAGCAGAGTGAAGCCGGGGAATGTGTTATGGTTCTCCTTGGTTATTCAAGTTGTATATGGATGGGGGTTATGAAAATTAGAGGTGGGGTGGCAAGGGATAGTGTGTTAAATTGATGGAAAATGGAAGAGGAGTGGAGGGGCCCTACCCTATTATATGCGAAAGATTTGGTTTTGTGTGGCGAATCTGCCATCAGAGAGTTTGAGGAGGATTAGTGGGAGAGAGATTTGGGAGTTGGTGTGGGCAGGAAGGAAGTGAGTTTTAAAAAGTAAACGGTAGATAGGATTAAGGTTATGGCTGTGGTTGAGACGACATTCCTCAGTTCCGATATCGTTCAGTAGGTTATGTGTACAGCGCATGGTGATTGTTGGTTTATTATATATTGTGTTATGTTCCTGTGTCACTGTGATATTATTGATAGGATGAAAAGAGAATGGGTGATGCAGAGTGTAGTAGGAAAGTTTGTGAATGTTAGGAGGTGGCTGGGTGCAATTAAATTGTTGGTGGATGTTAAAGGACTAAATCTTGAGCGCACTAGTGTTTTAAATGAAGGTATGTTGTTACCTAATGATGTTAATGTATATGGTAGTGAGGGACTATGGATTCTGGAATAAGTGAAGGTTATGATTAAGGCTCGCGCACATCTCGATATCAGAGGGGACAATCTTTGGTAGGTGTTGACAGGGTTGAGAAAGAATTGATAAAAGAAGGAATGAACGTGTTTATGGGGTTTTGATGTCTGAAAGCCGTAAACTTGAGAAAATAATAAGCAGTGTATAAGATGGTTTGGACGTGACTGGCGCGATGAATGCTAGGCAAGCTGGAGGTGTATGCGGATGTATAATATTGAGCATGAGTAGTGCTGGGAACAGACTGGCTATTGCAGACCGACAGAAAAATTGGGTTCAGTTAAGTCCGTAAAGACAATGACTGATGGAAATGATGTGAGTGTGGTGGGCAGAGGTCATCGGAATGGCGGGGGATTTTGTCTAAGGGGCGTATAGTTGGTCGCTGTCCTGAGTTTCCAAGGAGTGAGCTTTAACATTTAACGAGATACCACAGTGAGAGTTTTCGTCGCACTCTCGTGAAGCAGCCCCAGGGTGGCAATTTTTCTGACTGCGTCGAGCTCTCACTTAAGGGTATGGAGGGGACGGTGTCAGGAGCTTTACTTTCCACTGACGTCATGTTCTTGTACACCTTTTTCTGTTTTCCTGTGTAAGTTGCGCCACACTCGCCCCTAATCTGGTGAGGAAGGAGAAGGAATAATAATAATAATAATAATATAATAAATAATATAATAATAATTAATAATAATAATAATATAATAATAATAACCTGTTATAATAATAATATAATAATAATAAATAATAATAATAATAATCATAATATATAATAATAATCATATCATTTTTCGCCTACGATTTTTGTCCCGGTCCTTGTAGGCGTTCTGAAAGGGGGCTGTAATTTTTTTTATAATGTTTTCCATGTTCCCACATTTTCCGCCAGTCTTGGAATCAAGTTATCAAAACAAACGTCCTGTGAATTTAAGAAACAATGTAATATTTTCATTTCTTGCTTTATCAATAACATTTGCAACTTCCAAAACTTTAATAAATTTAATATTCATGGAAATTATTTAAATGTGCATTTATTATTATGATTATTACTATGAAGCCCTAGGGTGGATTTTTTCTGACTGCGACGAGTTCTCACTTAAGGGTATAAAGGGGGCAGTAAGGCTGAGCTTTCTTTTCGACTTGCGTCATATTCTTTTACTACTTTTCTGTTTCCAGTACATGAGACGCACCTTACCGCCAGTCAATGGGGAGAGAAGGTGGGTTATTATTATTATTATTTATTACAATTCAGAACTCGAGTTTAGATATTTTATAAAGTCGTGCAAGAATGATACTTTTTAATACTCTATATTCCTCATATTATAACCCAAAAATATATTGATACTAACAAATACAATACCTCTTAATGTAGATTCACTCAGCATTTCTTCTGCACCTCTATTAAATTGCTTGCTTCTTGAGGTTGAAGAATCGAAAATATCTCGACTCTCGCCACTGGATACACTGAATACCTCAAGGAGCTAATATTCGACTTGGTTCACAATCTCCAATATATGGAAAACTGTTTATGGCACTGCCCAACATTCATCATACAGCATCTGCAATGTTTAGAAAGAATTAAACTTTGCATATATATATATATATATATATATATATATATATATATATATATATATATATATATATATATATATATATATATATCTTATCTATATATATAAGTATCATATATATTGATATATCCGTATAGTATATATATAGAATATATACTGAGGTATTATATATATACTATATGATCATCTACCCACTTTCCCTAGAGTGGGGGTGGGGTGCATAACTTACACCTGAAACAGAATAGTAGTAAAAGAACAAGAAGTAAGTCGAAAGGAAAGCCCCCCCCTCTTACTATCCCCTTGTGAGGGCTTGTCCCGGGCTTCACAGGACTTCAACAGACTCTCACTGTGGTATTGCATCAATGTAAGGTTCATCCCTTGGGTCAGGCGGACTACAACCATACCCCCTCACAAAACCCCACCATTCACTACTATAGCTTAACCAACTGACTATAGTCCATTCATTCCATGTGTCCAAATCATCCTTAAGTGAACAACACTCCTTTATTTCTCGTCATTTACAGACCATTCTTCTTTTACTATGACTAAATATTGTGTTCAGTTCTCTTCCCAGAACATCCTCATCAGGTCTAATATATTTCCACTTTTCATACATATATCCACTTAACCAACCGACTATAATCCATCCCTTCCATATGTCCAACTATCTTAATACACTCTCATTTATTCACTCATTTACATCCTTTTTCACACCAAACAACTCCCTAACATGTTCATTTCTCACACCAAACAAACTCCTAAGGTTGTCCATCTGGACAGATTTCATCTTAGATCTATACCTCTTATTCCATGCCATAGTTTCACTACTATGCATTAATACAGGTAACAACATACCCTCATTTAAAACCCCAGTGAACTCAAGACTTATTCCCTTTGTATTCACCAAAGTTCCTATTATTCACAACTTTCCTACTACACTCGGCATCATCCATTCCTTTTCATCCAATATTTAATTTAAAAATTTAAACATACTGTATTTGTTCCAATTATTTCCTATCCAACATGACTTCACACTGTGGATTCTCCTCACTCACTACCATCACCTTACACTTACCAATATTTACTTTTAAACTACTCCTTTTACACATCCTGCCAAATCTATCTACCAATCTTCTCAAACTATCTTCAGATTCACCACACAAAACAAAATCATCAACGTACAATAAACACACACTTCCACTCTCCATTAGTCTAACACCCTCCTCTACCACCACCACCAACTCTTTCATCACCCTATCCATATACAAACAAATAGCCAAGGAGACATAACACATCCCAGCCTCGCTCCACTATTAATATTAAACCATTCAGTCTCAACTCCAATTATTCTTACACACACGCTTCACTATTGACATACAGTACATACTTTTGGCTCCATTCATTAGTCTACCACCAGCATCATATATTACCAACACCTGACACAGAGTTCCCCTATTGATCCTATTGTTAACTGTTTTCTCGTTAAGATCTAAAATTCGCAAGAATTGTGTTACTGTTTTTCTCTTGAACCAAATTAGTATATATATTAAATTATGAAATTTAAAATTAATTAAAATAGGCTAAGAAAGAATAGACTCGGGCCACAATATTGATCTACATGTAACACATCCATTAAAGCACTAATTCTAATTCTTTTCCTTATGTAAGTTATATAATTTGGAGAGTATACGCTCGCGGTAATATGGGGTTTCGACCGATATGGATATATAGAATTTAATATCGTTTTTGCAATTCTAAAAATTTCTTTAAAAAAATATGTGGTCCTGATCTACAGTATTACCATATATATATATATAATATATATATATATAGCACAAAACTATATATATATATATAATATAATATTATTAGTAGTATATATATATAATATATTATATATAATATATATATATATATTATATATATTCATATATGTTAAAAAATATACAAGGTTGTATAATGGTGATATTTTGAACTATATGAACATATGTATAATTATTTTATTTTTATATAGCTACTATATATATATATATATATAATATATATATATATTAATATATATTATTATATATATATATAGTATATATAACTATATAATATATATATGTGATATATATATATATATATATATATGTATTATATATATATATATGTATATATAAAGTACGTATATATAATATATATATATAGTTATTTTTTCTTTTTTTTTGTTTAATGTAACTGTTTGTGTAGAATTTTGATTTTTTTTCAATTTTTTTTATTTGAATAATAAAAATAATTTTTTTAATAAAAAAAAAAATTAACTAAAATACACCATGAGCTTGGTTTTGAATGCACCCTAAAATGTAATTGGAATTTGCCATGACGTCAGAGGTCCATTGTTATGACTTTGGATTTTTGACGACTGGCAAAAGTCCCAGCCCTACTCTCTTGCAACATTTGAGCAATGGGAAAAAAGGTGCAGACCTCAATAACATATCTCTGGAGCCAGAACTATGTTTCTGGTTCTGCCACAACTGGCATATAAACAAATACATGGATAATTATAAAAGATTTAAAAATCAAACTTAATACTTTAAAGTGGCCACTGAATAAAAAAGAATAAATATTTTAAAAAACTAATACCTACTTTTTTCTATATTTCAATAAAATACTGATGAAGTAAGTGGCCTAGGCAACCATACTTAGGCCTGAAGAAACAACAAGGGCTGCACTCCTGGATGAAAGGATTTCACATAATAGAGGAAATTACAATTTCTAAAAAGGGTAAGCATTTCAAACTAAATTCATTTTAGCTGTTGGTGTAATTTAGTTTTATTGCCCTCCATATTTATTATGGCATGAAAGAATAGAGAATCTTACCTAAATTATTATTAATAACTAATTACCTAAAAGTTTACTATCTAAGTTCAAAAAAGGATTTAAAAGTCAAGTTTTAAATTTTGATATAATAATAATAATAATAATAATAATAATAATAATAATAATAATAATAATAATAATAATAATAATAATAATAATAATAATAATAATAATAATAATAATAATAATAATAATAATAATAATAATAATAATAATAATAGAACAGGAACCCTAAAAAAGTCCCATCATTTCAGATGGTTCATTGGTTCCAAACGGATATTAATATTGTAGTAGTGTAGTAGTAGTAGGAAAGACATCGCTAACATCAAAGAGGACTTCTTCCCCCATATTTTTTAATAATTTTTTTATGATTAATAAAAACCCCTATAAATAGTTGTAAAGTTTTTATAGTAAAAATTTTAAAATCAACTATCTTTGAAAGATCCCTCTTTTTATTCTTTCTTCATATAATTATGCATTCATATATTTTTCTGTGAATGGCGCAGTCGACAGGATTACTTTCTCTTGAATTTCCTCTACAGCTGATATTCCCTCCTCATTCTGGTGTGTTTGGCCTTAAAAAATATTTAGCCTTTTGAAACCACATAGGGCTATCGAGACAAAAAAAAAATATATATGTACCATATACTGTATATTCAGTATAAATATATTTATTAATAAATAAATTTTAGTTGAAGCCACATAGGCCTATCGAGACTGACAACATATTATAACAAAAAATATACGGTACATAACTTATGTACTGTATACTATGTAAAGTTATTGACTATCATTATTAATATTAAACTTATAGAAAAATATTTGAGATGAAGCCACAGAGGCCTATCGAGACTGTCGAGACTGACAATATACCGTACTAAAAAAAAAAAAAAAAAAAAAAAAAAAATATATTAAAACATTTTAGATAGGTTATTTTTTAATATGGATGTAGTGGATCCAAATATAGAATTAAAAATTGTTGAAGAAATGATTAGTGATGGGGCAAGCCCAACCTCATTATTTCAACAAGTTTTGACTCTCGTTAAAAGACGAGGAACCAAGAGGTCTATTATTACTAAATTAGTTAATAAAATATTAGCTAGTGTAACTTTATATACACATGATGAAATTAAAGGTCTCATAGACAGATTAAAAACAAACCTAGTTGAAATTACAGAGTTGGACAATGAAATAATAACTAAATATGCTGACTGCGATGAATTCACATTTGAAAGTGCAGATAAAATTTGCGAAAAAAAAATTGAATTTATATGCCCTCAGGCATTTCATCTCTCCATAAAAGTGAGCTTGAATAAATAAGCCCTAATGCAGAAATATTTCTTCTCAATAATATCAATATTGAACCTGGTTTCCCTCTGGTTAAACATAGACCAACTCCAGCTCCTGAATTTGATTGGAAAGCCTTGAAGACTTTGATAATTTCATAAAAACTTTGAGGAATAATGGATAGGGCGAAATTACAATAAATTTGCTAAACATTCTTGTCTAATGAAAAAACTCAAAGGTCCAGCAAAATTTTAATACAAAAAAGCCTTATGGCAGAGATATGAATTATGATATGGCAAAAAATTTGCTTAAAACCGCCTTCAGCAATAAAACCTTGCAACAATTTTCAGTAATAGAAAAAATCATAAAATTAAAATTAACTAATGACTTTTACACATGGATCAGTGAGGCTAAATTAATAGAAAGAGCCAAATAGATAGTTTAAAAATAAATAGTAAAGTGATTTGCCAATATTTTTTTGTGGAATAGTTTGCCTGAAATATATCAAACCCAATATATAAACATTACAAATAATACTTATCCAAATTTAGATGAAATTTTTAAATAATGCATTTGAAGTTCATAATAGAATTGGGAAGAGTGGGTTTTTTAATACATAAAAATGCTGAGTGCCATAAATTACAATTTCTACATTTATTACTAAATTTGAACTTACAAGTTTCAATTTTATGATTTAAATATCCACACTTAATACAACCTCCCAATTCTTTGATTTTTTGCAATTTGGATTCAGGTGTTTTGAAAGTTGGGCAACTATGCAATTTATGGTCCATACAATCTGATGTTTGTAATGTTGACAAATGAAACAACCCACCCTTTTTGTTGTTTCAGTTATTTGTTTTTTGTTTTTTGATCACATCATATTAAGAGTACTTAAAGTTACTGTCTTTTTTTCTCAACTGTGATGTTGTTTATTAATGTATGTAATTGCATTTGTTTTTGTATGTACTACCTACTCTTCCAATTCTATTATGAACTTCCAAATGCCATATTTAAATTCTCATCTACAATTTGGATAAGTCTTGATTTGTTAATGTCTATATATTGGTTGATTATATTTCAGGCAATAATGTCCACCAAAAATAACTTGTGCAAATCACTTTACTATTTATTTTTAAACTGATCTATTTGGCTTTTCTATTAATTAGGCCTCACTGATCATGGTGTAAAGTCATTAGTTTAATTTTAATGTTATGAGTTTTTTTGCCTGCGGCTGATTAGCGTGGAAATTGTTGCAAGGTTTTAATGCTGAAGGCGGTTTAAGCAAATTTTGTGCCATATCATAATCCATATTTGCCATAGGGCTTTTTTGTATTAAAATTTGCTGGACCATTTTTTTTTGAGTTGTTTCATTAGACAGAATGTCTAACAATTATTTATTGTATTTCTCCTCTATCCAATTATTTCCTCAAAGTTTTTATGAAATTATCAAAGATCTATCAGGCTTTGCATCAAATTCAGGGAGCATGGAGTTTGGGTCCTTTTTTAAACTCAGAAGAACCAGTTTCAATATGATTATTAAATGAAGAAGAAATAATTGACTAGGGCTTATTTTATTTTCAAGCTCCTTAATGTAGAGATTGAAAATGCTGAGGGCATAAAGGTCATTTTTTCGCCAAATTTTATCTGCCCTTCAAATTGTGAATTCATCGCAGTAGCATTATTTTAGTTATTATTTCATTGTCCAACTACTCTGTAATTTCAACTAGGTTTGTTTTTATCTGTCTATGAGACTTTAATTTCATCATGTGTATATAAAGTTACACTAGCTAATATTTTATTAACTAATTTGGTAATAATGAACCTCTTGGTTCCTCGTCCTTTAACAAGAGTCAAAACTTGTTGAAATAATGAGGTTGGGCTTGCAGCATCACTAATCATTTCTTCACAATTGTTTATTCTATATTTGGGATCCACTACCTCCATTTACAAAATACCCTATCTAAAATGTTTTTAATATATTTTTTTTTTTTTTTTTTTTTTTTAGTACGGTATAATTGTCAGTCTCGACAGTCTCGATAGGCCTCTGTGGCTTCATCATAAACATTAACTACTAAGTTTAATATTAATATGATAGTCAAATACTTTACATAGTATACAGTACATAAGTTATGTACCGTATATTTTTTGTTATAATATGCTGTCAGTCTCGATAGGCCTATGTGGCTTCAACTAAAATTTATTTATTAAATAATTATTTATACTGAATATACAGTATATGGTACATATATATTTTTTTTGTCTCGATTAGCCCCTATGTGGTTTCAAAGGCTAAATATTTTTTAAGGCCAAACACACCAGAATGAGGAGGGAATATGCAGCTTGTAGAGGAAATTCAAAGAAAGTAATCCCCTGTCGACTGCGCCATTCAAGGAGAAAATATCTAAAATGAGAAATGTTTTGAAGCCAAGAATAAAAAGAGGGATCTTTCAAAGATAGTTGATTTTAAAATTTTTACTATAAAAACTTTATAACTATTTATAGGGGTTTTTATTAATCATAAAAAAATTATTAAAAAATATGGGGAAAGAAGTCCTCTTTGAGTAGCTGATGTTCTTTCCTCTTCTGTGAAACTATTACCAATTTTACTATCCGGTTTGGAACCAATGAACCATCTGAAATGATGGAACTTTTTTAGGTTTGTTTCTATTATTATTATTATTATTATTATTATTATTATTATTATTATTATTATTATTATTATTATTATTATTATTATTATTATTATTATTATTATTATTATTATTATTATTATTATTATTATTATTATTATTATTATTATTATTATTATTATTATTATATCAAAATTTAAAACTTGACTTTTAAATCCTTTTTTGAACTTAGATAGTAAACTTTTAGGTAATTAGTTATTAATAATTTAGGTAAGATTCTCTATTCTTTCATGCCATAATAAATATGGAGGGCAATAAAACTAAATTACACCAACAGCTAAAATGAATTTAGTTTGAAATGCTTACCCTTTTTAGAAATTGGAATTTCCTCTATTATGTGAATCCTTTCATCCAGGAGTGCAGGCCCTTATTGTTTCTTCAGGCCTAAGTATGGTTGTCTAGGCCACTTACTTCATCAGTATTTTATTGAAATATAGAAAAAAGTAGGTATTAGTTTTTTAAAATATTTATTCTTTTTTATTCAGTGGCCACTTTAAAGTATTAGGTTTGATTTTTAAATCTTTTATAACTATCCATGTATTTGTTTGTAAGCCAGTTGTGGCAGAACCAGAAACATAGTTCTGGCTCCAGAGATATGTTATTGAGGTCTGCACCTTTTTCCCATTGCTCAAATGTTGCAAGAGATTAGGGTTGGGGCTTTTGCCATTCGTCAAAAATCCAAAGTCATAACAATGGACCTCTGACGTCATGGCAAATTCCAATTACATTTTAGGGTGCATTCAAAACCAAGCTCATGGTGTATTTTAGTTAATTTTTTTTTTATTAAAAAAAAAGTTTATTTTTATTTATTAAAAAAAAAGGATTCAAAAATCAAATTCTACACTTCAATATGGCCACTTGAATAAAAAAGAAAGAAAAATAATATATATATATATATATATAATATTTATATATATAAATATATAAAAAAAAAAAAAAAAATATATATAAATATATATATATATATATATATATATATATATATATATATATATATATATATATATATATATATATATATATATATATATATAGTAGCTATATAAAATAAAATAATATACATTGTATAAGGTACATAATATACATTATACAATGTATATTTTTTAACATATATATATATATATATATATATATATATATATATATATATATATAATATATATATATATATATATATATATATATATATATATATATATATATATATTATATAAAAATATATTATATATATATATATATATATATATATGGTAATACTGTAGATCAGGACCCACCTATTTTTTTTAAAGAAATTTTTAGAATTCAAAAACGATATTAAATTCTATATATCCATATCGGTCAAACCCATATTACCCACAATCCTCCAAATTTATATAACTTACATAAGAAGAATTAGAATTAGTGCTTTAATGGATGTGTTACATGTAGGATCAATATGTGCCCGAGTCTATTCTTTCTTAGCCTATTTTAAATTAATTTAAATTTCATATTTAATATATATACTATTTGGTTCAAGAGAAAACAGTAACACAAGTTTGCGAATTTTTAGATCTTAACGAGAAAACAGTTAACAATAGGATCAATAGGGGAACTCTGTGTCAGGTGTTGGTAATATATGATGCTGGTGGTAGACTAATGAATGGAGCCAAAAGTATGTACTGTATGTCAATAGTGAAGCGTGTGTGTAAGAATAATTGGAGTTGAGACTGAATGGTTTAATATTAATAGTGGAGCGAGGCTGGGATGTGTTATGTCTCCTTGGCTATTTGTTTGTATATGGATAGGGTGATGAAAGAGTTGGTGGTGGTGGTAGAGGAGGGTGTTAGACTAATGGAGAGTGGAAGTGTGTGTTTATTGTACGTTGATGATTTTGTTTTGTGTGGTGAATCTGAAGATAGTTTGAGAAGATTGGTAGATAGATTTGGCAGGATGTGTAAAAGGAGTAGTTTAAAAGTAAATATTGGTAAGTGTAAGGTGATGGTAGTGAGTGAGGAGAATCCACAGTGTGAAGTCATGTTGGATAGGAAATAATTGGAACAAATACAGTATGTTTAAATTTTTAAATTAAATATTGGATGAAAAGGAATGGATGATGCCGAGTGTAGTAGGAAAGTTGTGATTGGTAGGATCTTTGGTGAATAAAAAGGGACTAAGTCTTGAGTGCGCTGGGGTTTTAAATGAGGGTATGTTGTTAAACCTGTTAATATATAGTGTGAAACTATAGTATGGAATAAAGAGGTATAGATCTAAGAATCAAAGTGTTCAGATTTACAACCTTAGAACCTGTTCTGGTTAAAGGTGGGGAGTTGTTTGGTGTGAAAAAGGATGTAAATGAGTGAATAAATGAGAGTGTATTAAGATAGTTGGACATATGGAAAGGATGGATTATAGTCGGTTGGTTAAGTGGATATATAGTAGTGAGTGTGCTGGGAGACTGAACAAGCGTATTTAGTCAGTAAAGAAGAATGGTGTAAATGAGAGAATAAAGAGTGTGTATTAAGATGATTTGGACACATGGAATGAATGGACTATAGTCAGTTGGTTAAGCTACAGTAATGAATGGTGGGGTTTTGTGAGGGGGTATGGTTTGTAAGTTCGCCTGGCCCAAGGGATGAACTACATTGATGCAATACCACAGTGAGAGTCTGTTGAAGTCCTGTGAAGCCCTAGGGTGGATTTTTTTTATTGGGACAAGCTCTCACAAGGGGATAGTAAGAGGGGGGGGCTTTCCTTTCGACTTACTTCTTGTTCTTTTACTACTATTCTGTTTCAGGTGTAAGTTATGTACCTCACCCCCCACTCTGGGAAAGTGGGTAGATGATCATATATATATATATATATATTATATATATATATATATATATATACTATATATATATATATATAATATATATATATATCATATATTATATTTATATATATAATATATATACATATTATATCATATTATATATATATATAATATTATATATATATATATATATGCAAAAGTTTTAATTCTTTCTAGAACATTGCAGATGCCTGTATGATGAATTGGGCAGTGCCATAAACAGTTTTCCATATATTGGAGATTGTGAACAAATTCATTAGTCTGTATCTGCGCAGAAGGGATATTTCGATTCTTCAAACCTAAGAAGCAAGCAATTTAATCGAGGTGCAAGAAGAAAATGCTGAGTGAATCTACATTTAAGAGGTAATTGTATTTGTTAGTTATTCAAATATTTTTGGTATAATATGAGGAATATAGAGTATTAACCACGTATCATTCTTGCACGACTTTATAAAATATCTAAACTCGAGTTCTGAATTGTTAATAAGAATAATAATATAATCTAACACCTTCTCTCCCCATTGACTGGCGGTAAGGTGCGTCTCATGTACTGGAAACAGAAAAGTAGTAAAAGAATATGACGCAAGTCGAAAAGAAAGCTCAGCATTACTGCCCCTTTATACCCTTAAGTGAGAACTCGTCGCAGTCAGAGAAAATCCACCCTAGGGCTTCATAGTAATAATAATAATAATAATAATAATAAACGCACATTTAAATAATTTCCATGAATATTACATTTATTAAAGTTTTGGAAGTTGCAGATGTTATTGATAAAGCAAGAAATGAAAATATTACATTGTTTCTTAAATTCACAGGACGTTTGTTTTGATAACTTGATTCCAAGACTTGGGAAAATGTGGGAACATGGAGCAACATTATAAAAAAATACATTCAGAACGCTACAAGGACCGGACGTAGCTTGGAGAAAGGACATTGATTATTATTATTATTATTATTAATTATTATTATTATTATTATTATTATTATTATTATTATTATTATTATTATTATTATTATTATTATTATTATTATTATTATTATTATTATTATTATTATTATTATTATTATTATTATTCCTTCTCCTTTCCCCAGATTAGGGGCGAGGTGCGCAACTTACACAGGAAACAGAAAAGTAGTACAAGAACATGACGTCAGTGGAAAGTAAAGCTCCTGACACCGTCCCCTCCATACCCTTAAGTGAGAGCTCGACGCAATCAAAAAAATTCCAACCCTGGGGCTTCACAGAGAAGTGCCGACGAACTTCTCACTGTGGTATCCTGCTGTAAATGTAGAGCTCATCCCTTGGACCAGACGGCGAAACTATACCCCCTTACAAACGCCCACGCCATTTCATACCCTCTGACACATCTCACAATTCAATTCGCATCAGTCATTTCTTTACGGACTTAACTCCATTTTCTTCGGTCTTGATAGCCAGTCCGTTCCCAGCCCAGACTCACTAATATACATCGCGCATAACCAGCTGGCTAGCTTCATCCTTTCCCATACGTCCAACGCATCTTAATACACTTTTATTTTCTCATTTTACGGCCTTCAGACAACACAACTCCATAACACGTTCGTTCCTCATTTTATCAATTCTTCTCAACCTAACACACCCAAAGATTGTCCATCTGAACAGATTGCACCTTAGATCTATACCTCCTATTCCAGACCATAGGTCTCACTACTATACATTAACACAGGTAACAACATACCTTCTGTAAAACACTAAGTGCGCTCAGATTTAGTCCTTTTACAATCCACCAACAGTTAATTTGCACGCAGCCCACTTCCCTGACATTCATCAACTTTCCTACTAACCCTCTGCATACCCATTCTCTTTTCATCCAACATATATCCTAAATATTTAAACTCAGACGCTTTTTCCAGCTGCTCACCATCTAACATAACCTTACATGAGGATGTCTCCCAACTCACAGCCATAACTTAATCCTTCTACGTTTACTTTTTAAACTCCTCCTTTTGCACCCTCCCAAATCTCTCTACTAATCCTCTCAAAACTCTCTTCAGATTCGCACACAAAACCAACAATCATTCGCATATAATAGGTAGGGCACCCTCCACTCTCTTCCATTTTCCATCATTCTAACACTAACCCTGCCACCCCCACCTCTAATTTTTTCATAACCCCATCCATATACAACTTGAATAACCAAGAAGACATAACACATCCCTGCTTCACTCTGCTATTAATATTAAACCAATCACTTTCGACTCCATATATATATATATATATATATATATATATATATATATATATATATATATTATATATAATATTAGATATATGTGTCTATTTTATTATATTTTATTTAATATATATATATATATATATATATATATATATTATATTATATATATATAGTATATATAATATATACTATATATATATATATATATATATATTATATATATATAATATATATTATATTAAGTCGGTATTTCAGGTCAAGAGTAACTGTGTAGTCTTGATACCTCTACAATTTTTTCTTTTACATGGCACAACAAACGGTCTGCTCAACATATGGTTGCTAAGGAATAATGGACGGACCTCTAAGTAAAATTATTTGGAAACTATGTTGAAGTAATGGATGTTGAGAATCCTGAACCTTTCCAGATGGAAACGAATACAATATTTGATAAAACTTTCATTAGGGACGAAGAAGACCCCACCACAGAGAAATAAAACCAGAGAAATCATGGGAAAGAATTTGAGTCATATATTTTTTGATGAAGAAGGGATACTATTTGAGCAAATACCAAAACGGGGCTAGGCATTTGAAGCTACTATTTTGTTCAGAAGAGTCTGATAGTGATAAAGGTGAAGGTATTACTAGATAGGCTTAATGAATAATAATGGTGTTATAATTAATAGTTCTTGGTTGTGAATGATGATTATAAAATACCCCTCCTTGAATGTTGGTGGATTGTGAAGGATAAGTCTTGAGTGGCGCTCGGTTCCTTACATGAGGGTAGTGTTTTACCCTGTGTTAATGTATCGTTAATGAGACTATGGTCTGGAATAAGGGGTAATTGATCTAAAGGCACAATGTGTTCAATGGAAAATCTAGGGGCGTGTTAGATGCCGAGAAAATAATGATAAAAATGAGGAATGAACGTATTAGAGAGTTTGTGTGGTGTGAAGAAAGGGATAAATAAGAAGAATAAATTGTAATATACGTCGAGATGGTTTTGGTCATGTGAAAAAAAATGGATGATAGTCTGGTTGGTTAAGCGGATGTATGAGTGTGTGGGCAATCGTCCGACTGGAAAAATGGATTGAGTTAGTAAGGAAATGCCTGGAGGAGAGAACTGTGAGTTTGGCAGAGACGAGAAGAAAGGTTGCATAATAGGAGTTGAATGGTGGGGGTTTTGTGAGGGGTATGGCTGTGGCCCGTCTGGGCCAAGGTATGAACCCCGACACTGACGAGATGCCATAGTAAGGTCCGTCGCGGACAAGTTCTCAACTAACAGGTTTTTTCTGTTTTCCGGTGCATGTCATGCACTTTACCTCATCTTGGGGAAAGAAGGTGGATGATAATTCAATAATAATAATAATTATATATATATAATAATATATATAATTATATATATATATATGTATATATATATATATATCTATATATTTTATATATATAATTATATATATATTATATATATATATATATATTATATAATATATATATAATTATATATATATATACATATATATTATATAATATATATATATTATCATATATATATAATATATATATTATATAATATTATATATATATATAAATACTATATATAAAAGTGCAAATACTAAATACTTCCACGAAATTGCGTTATTCCCCTCAATATATATTTTTGAAGAAAAATGAATTAATGAGAAAAATTTAATAAATAACATAACAATTTACAACTACCTCAATGAGTGAACTTTTGTTTCTGATGGATGATGAACAATTTGTACTAGGGGAGGACGTCGGACATCAGTCAAGCATCAGGCCTTCATGGAAACGAAAGGTATTTGTTCAGGACCTGAGGATTAAAGCGAGTAGCCACGTAACCTCAGGGTGAAGAATTCATCAACGACGCCAGATTGTGTAAGATATCTTTTATTATCCTCTTTTAACACACTCAAATTTTTTCTATGGTAGTTTATTTAGGTCAAGGTATATTAAATAGTTTAATAGAATTAAAATAATAAATAATAATAATAAAGAAAATAAAAACTCAGGGATGACGAAAAGAAAACTGTATAAAACAACTTTACTGTGAAAAAGGTTTAACGACAAAGATTAGGAATCATGAATAGGTTCCTATTGAAGATAAGGTATAAATGCTATGTATTAACTGGTTCGAAATAATAATAAAATAAGAAATCAACCACAGCTAAAATGCTGTTTGAACTATGAAATAGTTCACGAAAATAGGAAAAGATTTGATACCGAGCCAAGTGTGGTGTTTTGTTTGTAAAGTACACTCAACTATCGCTTTCTTATCTTTTATATCTATCTTGCTTCCAAATGAAAACTTCGGCTATTTTTCAGGTAAGTTCTATATTTATTCGTTTCTGTAGAAATTCTTATGTAGAATAACTTCTTTAACTCTTGTTCTTTTTCAGGTAAGATGAAATATAAACAGATGTAACCTTCCAAGTTGACGATTCAATAGTGACAATTCAAAAATGACAAAGGCTTATATATTGGTATGGTTTTCATATGACTGTGTTTCAATATAAGGTGAGTTCCAAAGTAAGTTTGCAATTCTATCGGAAATTGTACAGTTGCTTCAAACTCAATCTTCGACTGGAAATTAGTTTACAAGGTTGGGCATCAGCCCAACAACAGTTTCTTCCAATTAGTTACGGTTGATGCAACCCAGAGCTTGTATTAGACCAAGGTTGGTTCAACAATTGGGTTTCAGCCCAACAACGGTTCCAATGTAGATTCAACCCAACAATTGTTTTCCAACCCACGATCAGTTCCCTATTAACAATAAATATTTTTAGTTACAGTAATTTTTATCTAATTTTAATCAATTTGTTTTTATTTGAATTAGGTTTCAACATACCCTTTTGCATTATACTAACATCCACGAGGGGAACAATCTTATTTGTTGATCTTCGATGTTTGATCTGCTTATTGGAGAATTCTGAACTTCTGCAAGATATATGATGAGTGTATAAGTATTTTCCTATATTCTTTCTATACCGTTTAATATCTTAACATTATTTAAATGAATTATCTTACATTAGTTATATGAATTACTTTTAGTCAATTATACTAATCAATTTTATATTTCCTACAGATTTTAAACACACCTGCGACAATAATTCGGTAGCCCAACTGAATGATAAACGAATCAACTTCGGTACAGAGTTCAATCCACGATTTACAATGTTTTTACAGTTGGAGAATTAATAAATAAAATATTCTCCCATGAAAAATAACTTATGAATACAAATTAATTTTTATGAATACAAACTATTAATATCATGAAAACAAATTTACAAATATTTCATCAGTACTTCTGTAATATAATAACACTGATTAGTAACATTCTTATTTTATAAAGTTTGAAAATAATTACACAATAAATAAAAAATAATAATGAAAATTATGATAATAAATATTATAATATACACAATCATAAGAACTCCAGCATTAGGCTCCAGGTTCCATAGAATGAGAGAACAGCTCCCTTTATATTCCTCCCTGATAAAATTGAGCCCCCCCCTTTAATTTTCACCCATGAATACCCTGACTATGAAAGGGTGGTAGGATAATGCTGGAGTACAATGACTATGTTTATGAAAATTGAACCAGCTAATAACTAATAATGATGACTGCATTTGAACAACACAGTCATATAATGGTAACAATGATTTATTTGATTATATATACAATTTAATATATTCATTTTCAATGATGTATCCAGGAACGACATTATAAGATCTAGCATCTTTCTTTTGCCATAAAGTCTTGCAATGGTCTTAAATATTTTAACTGCTTATCTGTACAGTATATCGTAATCTACATTAGTAGTTATAACAGATTTATATTTGATATAATTGAAGCACATTTGGCTATTTTCCGTTCTAGATGAAAATTTTCTTTCGTATTTTTAAAATTTTTCTGAGCAATGCTTTTCCATGCATATTAAAAAGAGCGGTGGCAGTATTTGCTTTTGTGTAGGCCTTATTTAAGTCTATTACAGTAACTTTTAAACCCTTCTGCTGAAGTTCTGCTGAAGCATGAGTACAAAAGTACAATACCTGGAGAAGCAAAATACAGTGATTAGTTGAGTGCATAAATGTAATTGTTATATATAATATTTTATACTCGGCATCAATCAATCCTAATATGAAAATGAAAATCTAAACATCTATTCTATATTAATTTTAATTTCAAATTTTTATAATCATCTATGAAGAGTCAATGAAGAAATTCAACTTCTAACTGAAAATTATGACTCTTTTTGTGAAAGCAATACACTAAAATGAAATTCAAGTATACGATGCCAGAGTTTTTTAAAATCATAACTGAGATAAAGCATTCTAGATTATATATGCATGAAAATTTTTCTTATTAATTTTTTTAAAGCATTCAGTATTTTTTAATTAAATATTCAGGCAATTTACCATTGTTTTGCAAATTATTATTATAACTTTTTAAGTCAACAACCACTACCAAACATGTCAGCTTATGAACTTAAATTCATATATTTTAATGAAAAAATATTTTACTGATTTAATGAGTCAAGCTAGCATTAATTAGCCAAGAAAACCAACCAACACGTTCAAGCATTTGTTTGTTTACATGAATTGAAAACATAAAATAAGGATAGTAACCATAACCAATATAAATTTTATTAACAACTACAATTTGATAAGGATAATAACCATAACCAAAATAAAAAAAATTTTAACAACTACAATTTAATTCATAAAAAGAATCAAAATTCCTGTATTTACAAAAATATCTTCCTAGAAGAGATGAACACTAGAGTTATATAAAAAGTCTTCCATCATTCTTCTGAAGAAGGTAGAGGCGGAGTAGGCATGAGGTAATTGTAGTGTACCCCCCCTAAGCATTGTAAACAACAAACTTCTTTAAATTTATCCCCATGAATAATAGGCTGGTTTGTATTATAAAATACTTGAACAGAGGTCCGAAACAACTCGGTGAAAGCTGTTATCACTTCTGGGATTGGCATTTGACCAGGAAGAGACAATAACCGAAGCCTTTTCTGCATTTGCTTTCCTGATATTTGATATTTATGTGGATGCTTTTTCAATTCTTCGACTATAGAACTCCGGAGTTCAGGATGACGTTCGGGGGTTCCGTATAAAAAGATAGAGAAGCATTTATACATGGAATCACCTCCGCCGGAAACTTCAGTGGGAAAATATCCCTCAGGAATAAACTCTATAGAGGAGTCTTCCGATATTGGGTCCGTAATTTCATTGACAGGTGATCGAGAAAGTGCATCCGCTACTACATTTTGATGACCTGAAATATGACGAATCTCAAAGTCATATTCGTTTAACTCTTCCATTGTTCTTGCCAACCTACCGTCGATCAAACTCATATTCTGCAAGTATATTAGGGGCATATGATCTGTACAAATAACGAATTTGATACCACGAAGGAAAGGCCGCAATGATTTTACTGCCCATCGTAAAGCTGTCAATTCCTTTATCAATTACCCCATAATTTCTCTGCGCACCATTGAAAGACATGGAAATGAAGGCAATTGGTCTACGTTCCCCAGCTTGTATTTGGGACAAACAAGCTCCAGCACCATAATCAGATGCGTCTACGTGAAGTTCCATTGGGGAGACATCCGGACTATAGTCTGGAAAACCAAGTATACAAGGGTTTACCAGTGCCTTTTTTAGTTCGTCAAAAGCAACCTGGCATTCAGGAGACCACTGGATAGTCTTACCGCCTGTCTGACATGACAAGGGCTTACTAATCTGAGAACAGTTTGGAATATGTCTCCTATAAAAATTAACCATGCCTAAGAACTGACGAAGATGTTTCACAGTAGTTGGAACCGGGAATTCTAACGCTCCTTTCACATTTTTCTGCAGAGGCAAAATCCCTTTCTGAGAAATATGATGCCCAAGGAATTCTACTTCAGTACGACAGAGACAAGTTTTGCTGGGCTTTAGCTTGTACCCGTTTTTCTCTAAGGCTGAAAGCACTTTATCCAAAGTAATCAAATGATCTTCGACTGTTTTACTCAGAATGATGATATCATCTAAGTATACCATTACTTCTGACCATGGTAATCCTGTTAATGCCAACATCATGCCACGTTGAAAAGTGGCAGGACCATTTTTAACACCGAATGGCATCTTCAGATATTCGTACTGTGCGAAAGGAGTAGAAAAAGCTGTTTTTTCGATACTATCTGGTTCCATAGCTACTTGATAATACCCGCGAACTAAGTCTATTGTAGTAAAATACGTATTCCCATACATATTATAAATCATGTCGATTAAATTCGGCAGTGGGAACGAATCAGTTTTAGTGACGTCATTTAACTTCCTGTAATCTATACAAAGACGTAATTTACCATCGGGTTTCCTGACTGGAATCACAGGAGCTGAATAAGGAGACTTACTGGGTCTAATAATCTCCTGTTCTAATAACTCTCGACATTGTTTTTCGATTTCTTGGGCCAGGGGGCCCTGAAATCGACGGACTGGAAGACGCACTGGACGTTGGCTTTCCACTTCGATGAAGTGTGTGATATTTGTAGCTTCGCCCACGTCATGGTCACCGAAACTCAATACTGATTGATGTTTTAATAAAACGGCGACAAGACTTTGTTTCTGGGAATCATCTATGGGAATCTGAGAAAATTGAAAATCTTCCCGAATCTTTTCAGCAGGAGTCCAAACATCTTCACTAGTGGTGTCCTCAGAAGCTATAGGATTAATGGCACCAACTGAAATAGAACTATTCTCTTCTTCTATAAGAGACATGAATTGCCCCAAAACAACGTTTTTCTGAGATGTTGCATGTTCTAAGAAGCATTCATAACAGCAACTTGACTACAGGTGGACAAATCTAATACCCCAGATACAGGGACAAGGCCCTGTTCTGAATCACCCTGAAACCCAACTAAAGTCAATGGAGTAGTTTCCTCTGCAATGCTCTTAACCCTAACTAACCTACATGAAAAAGGAGTGATGCTAATTGAATGGACATTCACACAGTTATAAAATGGAATTTTTAGACTTTCATCCTTGGCTACGGTTTCCATACTATTACCTACTCTATGTAGCAACTCCCTATCAGTCAAATCAGGCAGTAGGTCATTTTCTTTCAGAGCTGCAGCTCCCAAGATCATCCATTCCGCCATGATTTCCATTGGTAACACCAAAAAGATGATAGGTTTGGTTATAAAACCGCTGTCAGGGAAATATAAGGGTATTTCTACATAATGTTCTACGGGGGCCACATGATCTCGAGTTAAACCACTAATAGCCCTGATTCCTATACTAGCAGATGGTTGTAGGGGAACATCTTTCAATTCTTTCCCAATCAATTCTGCGTTAATTAAGCTAACCCCAGCCCCACTATCTACCATACAAATTAAAGAACCCGAGCTGCGAGGACCAAAGGTAACAGGAACGATCAATGGATCAATAGGATATTGAAAATCTACCTGCTTTATTGGTACCTGACCAACTGACAATGACGGTTTATTTTCTTGGGACAACCGGAGAACTGGAGCTTCGCTCACCTCAGAAATAATATTTATGTCAGGAGCATCTATTCCCTGATCAGAGTTAACTTCCACGGTTTTTGAGTTGTCTGCAATTGAGTCTACCACAGATGTTATCCCCACAGGTTGACTCAATACCGTGGAGACTTGAAGTTTAACGGCTGTGTATGAGAATCTGGGTCAATTCCGGTGCAATAACCCTCATAATGGGATTTCTGACACCCATCACACGGATTGAGAAATGGTCTAGGATTCCGTGATCGATCACTTCCTTGAAAAGAATGTGATTGGTTGTTCTCCTGTGGTATATTTCGGTATGAAATTTTCTTAACAGCACTATTAGTAACAACTTTAGATGACCGCGGAGATGGACTCTTTTGTTTTTGAGAAGGCCCCTGTATTTTGGGAGGGGTCTTATTTGGACATCTCATCCCTGGATGAGGGCCTCGACAAAAAGGACAATTCACTCTACTAGTATTCTGATTTTTCTGAGAATACGACGGAACAGAGTTATATGAATTACATTCTGCCCGTATGTGTCCCTTCTTTTTACAATAGCTACAAATACCTAAGTATTTGTAGCACTCTCTCATTCTATGACCACGTTTCTCGCAGTACTCGCAGATTAAATTCTTTTTATCCTCACCAGAGGGACTTGAATTTTTCTTTGAATAATTAGGTGCACGACCAGGATGTTGGTCATACTTAGGCGGAGGACTGCGACGGCGAGTATCTCTGTAGTATTTACTACCTGAAGGCTTGTTGACTGGACTGCGATTATTGGCCTTATTATGATTTTGATTTGATTTACTTACACGCTCAGTTTCCCGATCGTGTAGGCTTTCTGTCCAATTAGGATGCACTGTCTCTATTTGAATAACAGAGTCAATGGTCTCATTTAGATCGTCCTTCTTGTTCTGCTGAGAATGATTTTTATCTACAAACTCTGATTGAGATTGTGAGAAGGAATGAGGAACCGTGCTATTATTTTCTTCCAAAGAGTCTGCGAAATTCACTAGATCTTCCCATGGCACTCTATAAATCCTATTCAGCTCCTGCATTTTAAGAAATTGCCGTACAGTTTGTTCGATATGAGGAGGCAGACTACATAAAAATGCAGTGCGTAAAGATTCATGCGCACGCATATCTATTCCTTCATAGGCTCTTCGAGCTAATCGCTTTAATCGAAGTGCGAACATTTTTATGGATTCGCCACGACTTCGTCTTGCAGAATGATACTTCTGAAGTTGGTCCTCCTTCTTACGTATTTCCTCATCTTGAAACCATTTAATTAGTGCATCTCTGACTGAGAAGTAATTCTTATCATCCCTAACCAATAATTTATATAACTGAAGGAATCGGCCCTCCAGTTGACGACCTAAGAGTCTCAACCATTGATGAGGCGAATTTGGGTAATGTAGACTACAATAAGCCTCAAAATCACCCAAATACATTATAAGATCTTGATCGGCCTCATATTTGTATTTACCGGGTCTACAACCTTCAAGCGTTGACTATTGAGAAGTTGAGACAGCAAATAAATGGCTTCTGTAAGCATATCCCAGATGAATTCTTATTTGTTGACCTGTATACAAGGAACTTCAGGTCCACTAGATCTTGAATAGGTCTGATTTGGTAAAGACATATTAGGAAGTGGCGGTTGAGGCGGAGGCTGAGGCTGTAATAATGGCCTATGTTGATACTGAGGTAGACCACCATAAGCATAACCCAGGTTAGGTTGAGTTAAGTTATGTGGTTCAAGGTTAGGATTTCTGGTATAAGCACCATTATTTAAAGGTCCGGAGGGAACCTGTCCTCCAAGTGAAGGATTCTATAACTACAATACTGAACATTAGATTGTCCTACAGAAGGCTTATAAAGAAACTGATTGTCTCTTATATTCTCTGGTCTAATAAGATTAGTATAACCCTGTGAACCTAATGATGGTTCATTTCTATCCCCCATTTGGTTAGTATTTCTATCTACGAACTCATGCTGTGACATGGGAGTTTTACTATAATTATCATCTAACTGAATCAAAGGAATATCGAAAGCTAAAGGATGTTGTCCACCACTAACGTGTGACTGCATCCTAGTTGGTTTAAAATTAACTGGAATGTTAGCTCTTTGATGTTGATGAACTAACATTTCTTCTATTATCTGTGTATCTTTTTTAACTCTGGACAACATATCCTTTAACATTGGAGATGGCAATAGCCGATCTGAAGGTATATTTAATATTTCTTTAAGATTATCAGCGCTACCTTCTGCGCCTATGCATGTTTCAGATTGTAGGGATTGATGTGATACCTGTACATCCCCATTTTGAGATGAGGTACCGGAATGATTTTCCGTACCCATTGGTATTTCTGTTAGTGGATCTTTATCCAATTCAAAATCCAATAAACTTGGTGTTTCTTTGGTAGGATTATGTTCCATTTTAAATTTAAATCAAAGAAAACCAAATAAGAAATTATGGTTACTTCTCCTAAGAACGGAGAAAACCAATTAAGAATAAGAACGAAGGTGCGTAAAAGCGGTGATGGCGTAGTGAACAGAATCACCCGCAAGCGCGGCCACCCGAACTAAAGACACTCAGGTCCCTGTTCGGGCGCCAATTAAAATAAATGTGGGTCTATGTAAGGGGAAGTAACGTCCACGGAATTGCGTTATTCCCCTCAATATATATTTTTGAAGAAAAATGATTATGAAAAAAATTAATAAATGAACAATAACAATTTACAACTACCTTCAATGAGTGAACTTTTGTTTCTGATGGATGATGAACAAATTTGTACTAGAGGAGGACGTCGGACATCAGTCAAGCATTACACTTTCATGGAAACGAAGGGTATTTGTTTAGGACCTGAGGATTAGAGCGAGTAGCCACGTAACCTCAGGGTGAAGAATTCATCAACGATGCCAGATGGTATAAGATATCTTTTATTATCCTCTTTAAACACACTCAAAAATTTTCTATGGTAGCTTATTTAGGTCAAAGTATATTAAATAATTTAATAGAATTAAAATAATAAATAATAATAATAAAAAAAACAAAACTCAGGGATGACGAAAAGATTTCTGTATAGAACAACTTTAATGTGAAAAAGGTTTAACGACAGAGATTAGGGGTCATGAATAGGTCCCTATTAAAGGTAAG
>JABUQX010101465.1:5000-22500 GCA_015478945.1 Trachelipus rathkii
ATTAGTATATATATATATTTATATATTATATTATATATATACTATTATTAATATATATATATATATACGTATATATATATTAATATTATAATTAATATATATACTATATATATATGGGTAAGGTCGATTTCAAAACAAGCACAAGGTATACGTTTGCGTGTAGCTGTTGGAGAATGGAGAATGTAAGTTCTTCTGAAGATTTTAAACTCAATCAGATACGGGTTGCTTTCGATTTGGAATTAATAGATTTTCCTTTACAGATCTTGCTATTTCATATTTTTAATCAACAATATTATCGTTTACCCTATGTCATGCTTAATTAAAAATTTGCTTCTATAACAAATTTTAGTCAGTTAAATATAGTTAAATGGTTAACAATTAGGTAACGAATTTGTTTTTACAATTTCTTAAAATTTTTTATTGTTCATTAATAGTTTCTTGACAACTAGTATATCATCATATATTATTGCGAATAATTGTTCTTGGATTAAAAGATTTACTGTATTCTTCTACTGCATTAATTTTAGTAAGAATAGATCTATGACGATTCTCAAAGCCATACACATGATGGGAAGCTTCTGTCACCAGTTTCACACACCTTTCAACACTCTGAGAATGAGATGGAAAATGTGGAAGGTTTGGCCTAACGTTGGTATCCAAATAAGTTTGTATTTCTTCATTGGATAAATGTTTTGTGCTAGGCAGCTCTGCAACCTCAAGGGACGTGACGTCTATTAGTTCGTGCCATTGACCAGCATTCCAGTTTACATTAGGAATTGTTTTCACAAGTTTCTGATCACATTTCGTTCTGCAAATAAAAGAGTTGCAATCTTTCATTTATGTATATAAAGTACATATACTGACAATTCAGTTGCCTAATATATCTTATTTGTTTCTTGATTAATGTTATTTCTTAATTACAGTTACCTACAACGTAAATATTTCAATTTTTCATGTTTCTGCAGTGTAGTATGTAATTGAAACTCCGAGACTTCTGATACTTGAGTCTTCATCTTTCCACCATGGCATTGAGTGAAATTCTTTTACAATAGATTCACATCTATTGAATGGAACGAATTGTTAAGCCTAAGTATTGCACTGCAAAAGAATTACAAGGAGACGTCATGGAATTTTTTGAAACTGTTTAATCTCAAAATCATGCAGGTTCAATAAATTTGAATATTTTGTACTAATTTCTTCAGACACTGGCTTGGAGAACTGTCCCGTGTATACAAACAAAGAAGTCTTATGGCAAGAGTTAGCCATCTTGCATGGTTAAGAGGGCCAATCTTATAGGTGGACCATCTACTATCTATTTCTCTTAATCCAATCTCTTTACAATACTGATCGACACTGAGATCTTTAAGCTCCTCTTCTGCAATATATCCGTCTTTTATTGGGGTTTCTATAGCTTCATATTTCAGTACTGGTTCTTCATGGATATCCCCAGTACATCGTTGGCCTAGTAGCAAGCTAAAGCTTATTGGTCCCGTTGTTCACTCAAATTCTGAGAGAGTTCCTAATGAGATATTCATGTCATGTAGCGCGCAATTCCAAAGTGTGCAAGATTCCTCCCGTAATTCTCAAGTTTTACTGCTAATCCACTCTTTGGGCCTGTATTTGTAGGTGTACTATCAAGAAGAATACCTTGAATAGTGTCAATGCTATTAAATTCGTGGAGAACGCTCAATACTTCTTCTGCAAGCAGTTTGCCAGTAGTACCAGAAATGGAGACCGTTCGATGTGTGCTATAATTGACCGGGACTGGAATTCTGGAAATCCTGGAATCCTGGAGCGATTCCCAGGATTCTGGAACAGGTGTTTCCAATTTCCAGGTACCTGGAAACTGGAAAGTACTGATTGAAATTTAGTAATTCCAGTATTTTCTGGAATGGTATGTTGTTCCAGGATCCAGGAACTGGATCCTTTAACTGAAAATATACAAAAAAAAAAAATTTATATTAACATATATATATATATATATATATATATATAATATATATATATATATATATATATAGATATATATAATATATATATATATTATATTATAATATATATGTACATGCTTAGAGAATATGTACATGCTAGAGATTTACATGCTAGAGAATCCGTTTCATGTGCAAGAGCAGAATACACGCATACCACATATCGCACACAGCCGCCGCACTTCGCCCCGCCCGCACCCCGCCCGCATGCCCTGCTTATATATATATATATTATAATAATATATTATTAATATATATATAATATATATATATTATATATATATATTATTGATATTATATACGCGATACGTATGTACAAGTAGGAAGCGAATACACGCGGCTGCGCACGCATACATGCAAATTATTTTTTCGCGTCGGCCCGCCCCTCGCGAGAGACCGTCAAAACAGCAGCATCCTCCCTGTTCAATCGCTTGGCTATCTCGACTAAATAAATGAGGGGAAAATAGAAGGGGATAGAAGGATAGAGGGGAGAAGAGAAGGAGGGTGGGGGTATAAGAGAAGGGGATTGAACCAGAGAAAGAAAATCTAATTATAGCTTAAGCCTAAAGGAGTAAGGTATCAGCTGTCAATTATATCGTAAAATAACAATGGCCTGGGAATCCATGAGGGGAGAGAAAAAATTTTAATTACCTTTTAAGTCTAAAAAGATTAATTTATGACGTAAAATAACAATGGCCTGGGAAGATTTTGATAAATTATTGCTGAAGTACAAAGGAATTGACAAAGAAACTAATACATTTTGTTTAAAATAATTACTTTTAGGTGTCAAGTGTAAATTTATGATGCGCTGAACAAAGCTTTTTTCAGTTACAACACATGTGAACTAAGCTATTCACAAAGAAGGAAGAAAGGATTTTATTTCAACTTTGTTTAAAACTAATTAGGTTTTAAAACGATCAAAGGGAAATTTATGACGTAAAATAACAAAGCTTTTTTTCAGTTACAACACATGTGACCCTATACACACAAACAAGAACCATTCTTTTATAATTATTATTCATTATTAATATTATTACTATTATTATAATTATTTAAGCTATATAATATTCAAAAATAAAAAAGGGTAAGGAAAAGCAATTAGTTTTTTTTTCTCAAACTTTTTCTTTTTTTTTCATTTATTAAATAAAAATACATTTATTTTTGTACAAAATACACATTTACAATATATTATATTATAATAATATATATATATATATATATTATATATATATTATATATATATATATTATATTATATATATATATATATATATATATTATATATATATAATATATATATATATTATATAAAATATATATATGATATATATATAATTATATATATATATATATTATATATAATATATTATATATATATATAATATATAGTATATATATTATATATATATATTATATATATATATATATATTAATATACCTATATATATGTATATTAATATATCATATATAGTATATATGTGAATTAATAGGGAAAAGTTAGCATATGAGGTTTCGAGAGGACCTCTGTATCCAAAAGGTATAGTTCGAGCAGTGTTTATAATAAGAGCCCTCTTTGTTGAAGTCATTCTCAGTTTCTTTGTTCCTTTTCTGATTGATACCTCGCCCTTCTTAGTTGCCCTAAAAATCATCGAAGGAGTATTAACTTCTCTATATCGACCGCTTGTATTCACATACGGCTTATCTGAATCATCAAGATTGAAAACCATATTATGAAGAGTGGGAGCTCCTTCCTTTTCTCTCATTTGTTTAATAGCAATTGCTGTTAGATCCTTATCTTTTATAGCGTTGTAATACTCTTCAGCACCCATAAGCCATTCCCTCACTTCGTTTTCACCATCTGTATCGACTTTATCTAACACTATTTTCAGCATACCGTCAAAATTGATAATATCACTACTCAATTTACTCAATGTTAATCCCTTAGCTTTCAGAATATGATCAATGGTACCATCAGGTTTTATAAGCCTAACAGCGTAAGATTTAGGTCCAGTGCAAACAAAGCTGTCAGCTGTAATACCAGCACCGATTTCATCTGTCAAATCACCAAGAAACCTTCCTGTTTCGGGTACGAGCTCATCTTTTTTAGCTACAAAGATGCAAGAATCTGTATCGCAGTATAATACCCTTTGACCCAGTTTTTCCATGAGTCTGTATAGTTTGACTCTTGCGTGGGCTGTAGTGAAAGCTGCGATAGCTAGATTTGTAGACTTTGCAGTGTTATAAGCGTAAGCAGTGTATCGGACAGAAACTATATGTTTTTGTCCAGCAACCACTACATTTTCAATTTCCAAATCGGCTTGCTTAGCCAATGCCCAGACCTCTGCGTCACTGTGACAAATGATGTCTTCTGTAGCAGGTGCGCGTTCCGCCATTTTCCCCCAAAGAGAATTAAGACATAACTTTGCAATGAAACGGAGACCAGGGTTGCTCTTGATATTAGCCTATCTTAGTGTTAAACGCTTCAATTCCTTGTTCAAAAGCCTCCGATGAAAATGTCAGTTCCGGATCTCTGTGGAGACCGTTGATTAGCGTCAGGGTTCCTCTGAATGCTCATTTCTCATTTCAGGAAAGGCTTTCAGAGTCTGTGAACAAAACCGATCATAGGTTGTGAATTTTCCAATCAAAGATCTTGGTAATCTTGTAGCCTTTTTCAACAGCCAATTTTAGTTCGGGTGTTGTGTAAACACCCTTAATCTCGCGTTGACTATCAGTGTGAGTGCACAATCCCTCGTATCCTTCTTTAGCGCACGTCCGACATAGAGTAAATATTAGTCTTTCTTTATACCTCCTGGTAAAACGGACTGTAATAAGTTTTGAGGAGGTAAAACACTAACGTAAGCTACCCCGAAATATTTCTCGTGCATGTTCGCTATGTATTCAGGAATGCTAGGGATGTCACTGCCAACAAGTTTCTTCGGGATGCCTGTAGGGAACTCTTGAGATTTTTGTACCCATGGGTACAACGATGTGAAATCTAAGTAACAAATTTTATTAGCACCGTCTGTGGGAGGGAAGTAATATACAAAGGGTTCTGTACGACCTCCGTACAATGCGTCGCCTATAATAAGTCTATTATTGGCGACATCGTTGCCTATTCTATTAACATACGGTCTCAGAAGTTCCGTATCCTCCTCCTCTTCGGCAGGGTCAGCGTTGAGTATACTCACCAAGCACTCATCTTTCATTTTTTTCCATTCGCATTCCCACACCCTCACAACTTCAAAGCCGGCTCTTTTGTATGCTTCTTCCTGCAGCATGGTTATTCTATACCTGTCGAGACTGGAGACACCTCTATGTTCAAGCTTGCCATCCTCACAGCTCTGATGACCATGCCAGATACATCCGTGGAGTATTTACACTACGCGTTTCTTTTGAACAGGTCCTGTAGCACCGGGTGCAGTATCCATAGCCTTCCATCTCTGTTCATTCCTGGGTTTCAGCTGGTTGTCTACTTGAAGCTGTCTGAGGGCTACAAAGGCATCTCCGTCAATAGGTGTATAATCAACAACAGGAACCTCCGTGTAACCGTCAGGATGTACGTGTTTATTCTTAAGTTTAAACACTCGTTCGCCGCCATTCCGGGCATGGGTTATCCTTTGGCCTGTATACTTCTCCATGAATGCTATCCAACGAATACCTTCATACGAATAATTTTTCTCTCCGTGTCGACTAATATGAGCAACAGTATCATCTTTCATATAATGAGTTTTAAAGACTCTAAAACATAATGAAGCAATTGTGCAACATTCTGTTAAACAATCTATTTGGAACATATCAATGAATATCTTTCGGAATTTTTCAAAACTTTGACGTAAAATGTCAACATCCTGCACACAATATTTAGTGCATTCTGATTTAATGTCATACTCTCTGTTCTCGAACGAGCTATACCATTCGTACATTCTCGTTCTTCTGACTCTTGCCATGCGGTCAGTTTTTCAAATAATTCTCTTAGGCAGTGTATCCGAACCAACCTATTTAACATATCCAGAGTAAATAATCTATAGGGAAGAACCCTTTTAATGCTACAATCACCTTTAAGCCCCGATACATTAGGTAGAATTCTTCAAAGCACAGGGCATGTATAAGAGAGTGTCTTTAAATGTTATATTATGCTGAGCTGTCATAGTGATGATCTTTGTTCCACGTTTTACAGGGTTACTAGAAATAACACTAGCACCGGGTCTTGCTAATAATTTACTGAACACGAATTGAGTGTCAAATTTCCCTCCATTATGAGCTGCTACTATTATTTCGTCTTTCTGATGTTTTTTGGAAAAACTGAATAAATAATTTATGAATTTATCGACTGGACACTTTTCTGTATCATTTTCAGCATTCAAATCCAAATGGAAGATTTCCTTTCGTTTAGTTCCACATTTCTCGCACTGTTCATTTCTTAATTCTTTATCGCTGCACTTATAGCAAACCAGCATGCTCACAAGTAAGTACGGTACCATGTCAACAACTGATTTACCGTCACCTTTATCAGTCTCGTTATGGTTTATAGTTCGGTTTCCACATCGTAATAAATGTGTAAACATTTTCAATTTATTCCTACTACTCCGAATCTTCATAGCTCCTTCGAAACATTTATAGCTCCTCCGTATCATTCATAGCGAATCCGAATCATTCATGAGGGAATAATTCACACAGTCTGTGTTTGAATCTTCCTTGAAGCATCAGCAATTTTCGTTGGTATCCACAGCTCACAAATTTTGAATTTTCTTACATTACCCATTTGTTGTTTTTTTCTATGGTTCTTAAACATTCTTCATTTTATAAAGTTGACGATTACTCGGGCAATACTTTTAAAGGAAAATTATTTATCTTCAGTCCCTTCCTCCGCATCTCATATGTGGAGACACTGTTACATTTATAAATTCACATTCCTTGGTTTAGATGTAAAGCCATATTTTGGTTACAAAACTGTACCATTGTCTACAAAAAATTTAATCCCTTTATTGTTTAGGATTCAACACACTATTGTTAATTTGAATTTTATCGTTGGGAAGAGGAATTAATAATTGAGTATTGACAGCATCCCATCCTATTATATACAAATCTTTATCTCTGTCATTTTCTCTTGGTTTATAAACCACATGCATTTTTTCATCTTTATCGTTTCTGTAGACAAATATCCTACATTTTAAGACCCTTTCTATTATAGCAAATTTATCAACAGTCAAAGGTTCAGCATAATTTAAACCGCACTGATCGGCTATTTTCCCAGCCAATTTTACTATAGTATCAGTGTCAACATTATGTATCTTTTTTTTTCAGTAACAACTTTTACACAGGTTGCTATAGCTTTAAATCCACAACCAACTGCATCATCCTCTCTATCATATACTACTTACCAATAATGACGTTTGATAACTATTAAGGGTTGTTTTAATTATCTTAGTAGTGAATATAGGAATACTACAGTGTTAAGTGGTGGAAAATACTGGACTTCAACTAGAAAATCGCTGAACGTTTGCTTTATCTCCAGCCTGAAAGGCCCTCTCCAGTCGGGTACACAGGGTTGATACCAAATCATCATTATCTTTTACATCTTTATGAGCAAGGTTGACGTGGAATTCGTTGCGAGCACCATCATTGAAAGTAAACCAAAATCTTGCTTTGTATTCTCCATAGTTCACCTCCTTTTTTAAATGTTCAACAATAGCACGAATGACCCTTCTGAAAGCATCCTCAATATCAAGCCCTCGGTTGAATACATTTTCTTCATTGACCCTGATTCTGTACCGATGAGTGTCAATGACTCCTGAATTTCTAGAGACAGCAGTCGTTGTAATTTCCAATAACTCAGCTGTAAAATCTTCATCATCGTCATCATCATCTGCATCATCATCCAATCAACCGTTTTTCTTGTTATTATTCTTGTAAAGAGAATCAATCATAAATATACTAGTAATAACATAAGACCTATCTTAACTTAACTGATTCCACTAATCATTTTCTTAATTGTTTAAATAATTACAGTTACAAGATTAGCTAAAACTTCTTACTTTAATTAATAATTCAAACAGTATGTATTTAAAAGAATTTCGTAAATTACACTTACCCCATCATCTGGGCCATCATAAGGATCAACATCCATAGGTGCATCTCTGTGATCGTTCACTCCGCTGGTTCCTGCACCGGCATCGTTGACCCATGTAACTCTTTTCTTAGCATCACGATTTTGAAGACCACGTTTAGCTTGTACAATTTTACGATCTTCACTGGGGTGTGTTTCAGCTTCTCTGGTTTCACCATTATTAGGCAGATGAAGGATCGTTTGTTCCCTGTGTTGTTTGTTGTTGTTGTTGTTGTTGTTGTTGTTGTTTGTTGTTGTTGTTTGTTGTTGTTGTTGTTGTTTGAACCCTCACCCCCTCCTCCTCCTGCTGTTAAACATCACCCATCAGTTCCGGAGATATACAGTAAGATTGAACTGGAAATAAGATCATATAAATAAGCTATTTAAGTCTCTAATCTTTTAAACGTAATGAAAACATTACAATGAAATAAATTTTTAAAGAAAAACAAATTTTAAGAAAAACAAATTTTTAAGAAAAACAAATTTCTAAGAAAAACAAATTTTTAAGAAAAACAAATTTTTAAGAGAAATAATATTAAACACAACAAATTTTAAGAAAAACAAATTTTTAAAAAGTTTTCAGAAAAAAATAAAACACTAAAGTTTTTAAAATAAAAAATAAAAATAAATATTTTTTTAAAAATAAAACTGAAATATAATAACAAAGACTTTGTATAATAACGATCTTCTGGAGTTCCCCCTTTAGAAGCGCTTAAATATATTCAACTGGGACATTCTGAAGATTCTCAGCAGGTATCACGAAAACAAGAACTGCAATAAAAATATTATTGATTATTAGTTATTATTATTTTTATTAGTTATATTATTATTATTATTATTATTATTATTATTATTATTATTATTATTATTATTATTATTATTATTATTATTATTATTATTATTATTATTATTTTTATTATTTTTATTATTTTTTTTTTTTTTTGTGTCTTGAAAATTTTTTTTTTTTTTTTTTTTTTTTTTTTTTCTTTTTTTTATATTATATATTATTATTATTATTATTGCCACTCACACAACGGAAAACACACCTAGAGTAACTATCGCTAAGATGCAGACTCCACGACAGACTGAATAGAACTACCAGCTAACTCCCAAGCATAAGTTATATATGCCGTTTCCACCCTCACCCCCCCCCAAACATTACGAAATCCCTATAACTCCGCCCTCTTTCAGAAATTTTCAAACCTAAACATGAAACATTAACCCTTCCCGCCATTTTGTATCTTTATGCTTTATATATAAAGTTCAAATAAATATTGTTGTTAACAGTTTTGAATAAGCATTGGTATGATGAACACCTTAGAAAAATTCGTGTTTAGATCCCCCTGTACATCTCTCGTATGTGGTCCAACGGGATCGGGTAAGACCTACGCTTTGCTAAAGTTCCTAAAACACCCTGTTCTATTCGAACAACTCCCCGTGAAAATAATCTGGTGTTACAGCATCTATCAATCTATTTTTAACGAATATAAAGATGTGATTCAATTTCATGAAGGTATATACGATGTAAAGTCTTTGGAAAATATACAGGGTCATAAAATTATTATCCTTGACGATTTGATGCATAAACTGAACGAGGATATAGCTGAAACTTTCACAGTCTACTCTCATCATTTAAATGTTACAGTGTTTTTTATAACACAAAATATCTTTCATCAGAATAAGTATATGAGAGATGTATCTTTAAATACACAATACCTAATTTTGTTCGGACAAAGAAGAGACGTGAGTCAGATCAATGTATTAGCAACTCAAATGTTTCCTATGCAAAGAAAAGAGTTTTTCTAAAGGTATATAAAGACTTTATCTCCATCCCACACGGTTATTTACTGTGTGATCTTCATCTATCAGCACACGTACAGGGTAGCTGCTTACGTCAACAAGACATCATTACCTGCCATCACTGGAACAGTCAACTAAACCCTGAAATACCATTGAGCAAGCTAATTCAGAAAATATCTTACATTCATAAATAAACTACAAGAAAAACTAAGTAAAAGCTGAAAAAACGTAAACATCTAAAATGCACATCATTCGTAAAATGTGTCTGTGAAATTTGTCTAAATCTTACAAAAGGAATTGTGCCAATAAAAGAACCTCAGAAACAAAAGTTACGTCGACATATGCAACTCGATATTTCCAGATGTCTCAATATCACAAAAGCCTGTGGTTAGTTTTAAGAAAAAGAAAACTGACCACACCGTAACACTCTTCTTTAACTAAATTAACTAACGGTCAAACTAATAATAATAATTAATAATAAATAATTAATAATAATAATAATAATAATAATTAAAATAATAATAATAAATTCCAATAATAATGTAATAAGAAGAAAGTAGTGGTTATGCCTTTTTCAGATTACGAAAAAATAAATAATAGAATTATGTAACAACCACAACAACAATATCGTCTCCAACAGCAACAACCTCTACCTACTACTTAATATGAACCTAAATTGGAACAAATGTCTAGTATCGAAAACGAGCTTGGCCAAATTTTAAATTCACATATGAACATTCACGATAAAAGAATAAAGTATCAGGAGATATTACAAAAGTTAATAGATTTGAAAGAAAAATATACCAACTATAATGCCTCAAGATCTGTAAATGAAACTGAAGAAGAAGAAGTTGAAACTATTAAAGATTAAATCTTATTTTAGAAAAGCAGTGTCTTCAATCCAGTGGTAAACAAATAAAGAATAGCTTTTTATATAAACACGTTTTGAACAGTTAATTATATTGGGATTCCAATGGTTCAGATTGTAATAAAATGGAGATTCCCATTATTAGGACTCAAATATCGTAGACTAGTTTTCTGATCGTGTACGTATTGGCGAAGGATAACCATCCGAAGGCTATAATAAAGCAAAATTAAGAACTAATTAATTTCCTAAGAGTTTTTGATATTAAATTTCGGAACGTTAGCAGATGTGGAAAAACGTGTACTCATAAGCCTAGATTGCTATCGCTGTTCGAGCTCTTAGCTGTAATGACGTCATACCCTCGCCTTTAGCATAATGAAAATACACGACGCACCGCAAAAATCCTTATCCCTGAGCATGCGAAAATTTAACTAAAACAGGCAGCGTTTGGAGAATTTGGTTATAAAAAGGGTAACCTGAGATAGCTATAAAAACAGGTGTATCATTACCATTTAGGTCTTATTAGTTTAGGGTTATCACCCTTAGTCTTATGATTAATTATAAAACAACTAGCATTCCTGAAAGCTTTTTGATATAAACAATGAAAGTAACCCTAACAGTCAGCTGTATCATTCTATCGTTATGGGTTACCCCATTAGGGTACAACTGTTAGGGTCCATAAACTTATCCAGAATAGCTATTCCTCGAAAGCTTTTGTTATACAACATGAACAGTAACCTCTAAAGCTGCAGTGTTCATTGTATTGGTTAGGGTATTCAATATAGCTTACTGTTCGACCTAAATTACGACATAGCATTCCTGAAAGCCTTTGTATAAACAAGAAAGTCCCCTAAAGTGCAGGTGTTTCATTTATTGTTAGGCTTAATCCATCTAGTGTCTTATCTGTTAGGCTTATCGATTAAGGGTTAAAATTAGATAAACATTTATCTGATTTGGGCTGGTTTGAAGATCTCCCCTTGTTAGGGTTATCAGAGTTCTCATCGCGAGGCTGAAAGCGTTTCTTCAGTTTGTACGCATCGACTCTGCAACTAGTCAACAATGGTTTCTCTCAGTAAAGCACACTGAATTCAAAAGTTCGTAACGATATTTGTTCGTTGGAAAACATTACTCACCCAAAGATAGTAGTGAACTTACTTTTTCGTCCGTAAATCTACAGGGGAATCGTTACTAACACATTTTCCTCTCAGCCTCATGACAAATAATCGTCCTCTGTTCCTATAGTTGCGAAGATTTACTCTCCGCGTATTTGACGAAGTAAATACATGGGTGAACGAAAAGTATATTTCATCTAGCGTAACAAATTCCTGGGGAGTTGCCATTACCGGAGGAGAAGACACCGACACGAAAAGACTGACTCTTGTATTCTCTTTGCACAACAATATTGAAGCTATTGAGTTACGCAGTTGGTGGCGAAACAACCCTGAGGGTATATTCAGACCATCAAGCTATGGGTTCATAATCGTAGGAAGAGAAAATATTACATCATTTATCAAGATGCGTGAAGAAATAACAAAACGAGAAGCCGAAGTCTCCAAATTAGATGATCTTATCAATACAGCTCACAACTTGTTATACACTGTGTACAACGAAAACTATACGTTTGACGCTCAATTAGCCGATGTTATGGATGTTATAGATATTGAAAAATTTACTTTTCATTGGGAAAAAGAAATGAAGACACCTGCATACAAAGATCAAGACTTGAAAATATCAGCAAGAGATATTTATACCTATGTCACAACAGATGGAATCAACAGTCTCCGTCAGTATATTATAAATACACAGTATCTGCTAAGTCCTATGGCCCAAGCTCAAGCTTATTAAATATTTTGTGAATATTCCTTTTAAAATTAATTTCATGTGATTGTATTATATTGTAAATATGTATTATTATATTTTAAAATATGCATATGTTGTAAGCATATTTGAACTACTTTTTATGAAACTAATTTGTGTAAGATGTTGTACATATAATTTTAATGATTAAAAATTGCTTTTTTAAAAATATTTGTTTCCTTTTCCTCTTTTTTTTTATATATATATATATATATATATATATATATATATATATATATATATATATATATATATATATAAATATATTTGCTGCTATATATATATATATATATATATATATATATATATATATATATATATATATATATATATATATATATATATATATATATATATATATATATATATATATATATATATATATATATATATATATATATATATATATATAAATAATGTTTTTATAGTCTCATGTCACATTGAGCATAGTGGAGGCTGGAGCGGTCGATAAAATATTACTATGACATGAAACAACCTTACAGTTATGGAGGCTTTTCAAGGTTCGCTTCAAAGTTTCCTCATATTAATAAAAAAGAATTGAAAAATTATTTACAAGGGGAGGATGCTTTTACTCTACATAAACCTATACGGAAAAAATTTCCTACACGAAAAACCATAGCCCCTCACTTAGATAATGTATGGCAACTTGATTTAACTGAAATGGTGAAATATAAAGTTTACAATGAAGGGTATCAATACATTCTTTTTGTGATAGATGTATATTCAAGGTACTTATGGTTAAAGGCTTTAAAAGATAAAAAGTCAAAAACTGTTGCTGAAGCTGTGAGAGAAATTATAAATGAGGATAACAGATATCCTCAAATGATGTGGACAGATAAAGGTTCAGAATTTTTAGGTAAAGAGTTTCAAGAAATAGTTACAGAGTATGATATTGGGTACTACAATACGTACTCAGTTAATAAAGCTGCAATAGTGGAAAGAGTACAAAGAACTATAAAAGAAAGAATGCATAGGTATTTCACGAAAATGCATACATTTAAATATATAGATATACTGCAAGACTTGGTTTATTCTTATAATAGGTCTTATCATAGAACAATTAAGAAGACCCCTCTAGAGATGGTGAAGACAAAACCCTCAGTTCCTAGTCATCCTGTACGGAAAATTAAAGATAACACAGGTGTTAAAGTAGGAGATTATGTGAGAGTGTCTAGGTCAGATGAAAATTTCAGAAAAGGGTATGAGGCGGGATGGTCAAGAGAAGTTTTTAAAGTAGATACAATCAGAGAATTCCCGAGAGATGGGTAAAATTATACTATCTTGAAGATTTAGATGGGGAACAAATAAAAGGAGGGTTCTATAAACAAGAAATACAGAAAATAAGATTTGATCCTAAGAGTAATGAATATAAAATAGAAAAAATATTAGGATCTAAAGGAAAAGGAAAAAATAAACAGTATCTTGTCAAATGGATAGCCTGCCAAGTTTAATAGTTATATAAATGCTAATTGAAATTAAGAAACATTGATCAGTTTACTTATGAACATGGAGAGTGAAGATCATTTCTATTTAACGCTGCCTTCATCGGCTTCTATGGATCTATATCCTGAAAATAAAATATCAGACTATACAACCCAATTATTGAACACTATAACTTTTGATCGAGAAATGTATGAAGCAGGATTAAGTGAAATAATTCTCGACGCCGATATAGAGAATATGCCTGTTTCATATGTGGCTTTTACGATATTTAGAAATGTTGATAATGTAAAAATGTATTAAAAAGTAAACCTAATATTGCATCCATCAAACGAGGCACCAATGAATATTTCGTTGAAAATTATTTATTAGAGCACGGTCTCTATAAATCGGTTACTGATGTGTTCATAGACTTAAACAAAAAATTTGAAGAAAGTCAAATATGTAAAGATTTAGTGTTTCTTGTTAATAAATCCGTTAGCGAAGATAACGTGTTAATCACCTTAAAATCTCATGAGCATGTGAACCTGAAAGATATAAGTTTATTTATGTTCCGCCCTTCAGTCTGGTTTCGTAATTGTTGTTACTCACATGTATACAAAATATCGGGAAATAATGTCAAACCATATCTAAAGGATCTAATGCGTTATATACCAACGATGGAAGAGTATGTCTCAAAAAATGACACCAAGAGTTCATTACATTTTGTATGCTTGCCTACTAAGATGTTTCAAGATCCAGGTATGGCCTATGTTTATACAGATATATTGTAGACCATCAGTATGTAGGGAATACTAAAAACCTCTTTGTTAGAGTAGTTCATTTTCCAAAAGGTCGTAAAGTTATAGCTTTTCTAATGTTCACTACTTACCTATGAGTAAGACCCAACTGAGTTCAGTTCGCGTTTATATAAGAGACGTCGAAGGCAAACCATACCCATTCACAAATGGGACAGCAGTGTGTAAAGTACACATAAGAAAGAAGCTCCGGTAAATAATAATAATAATGGAAAGAAATTGCCGTCTACAACGTCAAGAATGCAGAGGGGATATGGTTTAGGAGGATTTTTTGCTTCGTTATTTCGTAGAGCTATTCCCCTGTTTAAATCAGGAGGTAAATACATTGCTAAAAAAGCGGCCAGAACAGGAATAAACACAATCCAGGATATTATGGGAGGTGTCGACCCTCGTAGTGCTGTAAAACGCCGCATAGCTGATGTTTCAGATGAAATGTTAGACGATGTTAAACGAAAAATACGACGCAAGATGACGGGAGGTGGTGTTAGAAAGGTGAAAAGCCAGCGTGTAAAAAGACTCAATAACAAAAAAAGGAAAAGTAAAAAGAAAAAAACCCGTAGCAAGAAACGTATGAATAAAAAGAAACGTGGAAAAATATGCAAACGTAAAATAAAGGATATTTTTTCTGAATTATAATATGTGGCAACTTGTTCTTAATATATAGGTATGCACCTAAAGAATATTTTCATTAAAGGTTTAGCCTTAGAGTCGATAAGATGCATTTCTTACACCCCTCTAGTCCAGACTGCTGCAAAGAGTGAATTGGATCTCTTCTCCGTAAATCCTACCCAGACATCGATCTTAGAAAGTAATTTTATCAGCATTAATCCCCCTTCACGCTGTCACAAATACAGATGTACCTCTCGAATTCAATATCCCTGGAACTTCAGATCAATATCTTGACCCTTCGAATGTTTTTTTATATCTGAAGGTTAAATTGGTAAATGAAGATGGATCGGATCTCACAGGAACAGAGCATGTAGTATATCCTGTTTCCAACTTTTTATTCTCATGCTTTAAGAACATTGAAGTGTTTTTAAATGAGACTTCTCTAGGAGCATCAGCAGCCAGTTACCCATACCGAAGCTATATAGAAACTGTACTAAATTATTCGGATGATGCTAAACAGTCCCATTTACAATCAAGCGGCTACTACAATTTAAAAGATGAATCTAAAATAGTAGATGGATTTAGTAAAAATGTCAACAAGACTTATGAATATTATGGACGTGTAAACGGTGACATATTCTCCCAAGAAAAACTTATTCTACCATCTGTGGACACTCGTATCAGGTTAACTAGATCTACTCCACAATTTGTGCTTAATGTTCAATCCAAAGCTGCTGCAACGACTGCTTCACCTAATCCTATGTTTCAAATATTGGATACTTATCTTTATGTACGTAAAGTGAAATTATCTCCCAGTAAACATATAGAGATTGAGAAAGCTCTTTTAAACAGTACGGCTAAATATCCTATAAGACGTGTAGAAACTAAAATTTTTAACTTTACTCAGGGTTTATCGAGTATAGATCTTGCCAACGTTGTTATAGGTAATCTCCCTCAAAAGGTCATTGTAGGAATTGTAGACCATTCAGCCTTTATAGGGCAGTACTCTAAAAATCCATTCAAGTTTAAACCTTATGGTCTTAGAGAGATCAATCTTCAAGTTAACGGTCATGGCCATGTGAGGGCCTATAAAGTAGAATATCCCCTCGATGGTTCTCCATTGTGTGCCCGACCTTTCCTAGAGTTGTTCTCCAACACGGGTGGGTGCTCTGAAGTTGGAACAGGTATCAATCTCGAATCATACGCTTCACATACCAACCTGTATGCTTACGATCTTAGTCAGGATAATTGCGGTACAGCAGCAGGCCACCTAAATATAGTTCGACAAGGAACATTGGATATCAAATTGAATTTCACAGCATCTCTCACATTACCTATTTCAGTCATAGTCTATATGGAATATCAAGAGTTAGTAGAAATTGACCGAGTACGCAATATTCTTGTTAACTTCTAAAAGAAATGGATGAAAACGAAATAAAAATTTTCTTTACCTCAAAGAAAAGCTTCAAAGGAGTTTACGCTATTAATGAACTTCCAGGTGTAATATTGGAAAATGGAACAGGGATAATTGTCAACACCTCTGAGAGACGTCTAGCTTACGGACACTGGGTTACAATATATAAATATGAACCTGGTGTATTTTATTTCATAGACTCCTTGGCTATCAAGAATTTAATAAAAAATGAATATTTATCAATTTTTTTAAAATATAACAAAGCAATATACGTTAAAATGTTATGTAACCCTATTCAACCAATTAATTCAGACAGATGCGGTTTATACTCAATATATTTTTTAAAAAACCTTTTTGAAGATGTACCGCTCAATGAAATTATTTCAAACTTTCACAATAAAAATTTATTTTTAAATGATGATTGATTTTGTTTTAGAGATGTTTAAGAAATAATTTTGTACATATATATATATATATATATATATATATATATATATACTATATATATATATATATACTAACTCTTCTTATATATATATATATATATATATAATATATCTTTTTATACTATATATATATATGAAACAATTTTATTTATAAGAAT